>SMSR01014600.1:23651-46041 GCA_019453355.1 Ceratina japonica | reverse complement strand
TGCTTGTGAAATGACGCATCGCATAAACAATTGTACGAATTACTATGCGTGGTAATACTTGTAACTGGCAGTGCGCGCACGTGATCATGATAAAAGAGCAAAACATGCGGATCCACGCAGTTGACGTTCCTGGGCGACTAAGCCCGCATGCATATGCATCTCTCGTGCAACAGGAGAGAAAGTTTTCTCGGTAAAGCCAACGACTCTCTACATATTTATCCCTTGAACTCTCGTCATCTTGGCGAGCAACAAAAAACTCGAGAGAGAGTGGGGGGGAGTTGGAAAAAAAAGTATTTTGCCGTCGCGCCATTACTGACCCAGGACAATGGACGCGGAATTTCCAACGAGAGAACGAGTCTCCCTCGACTTCGTTTAGACACACGCTCGCCTTTAAACGAGATTCAACGAGGAGCCTTATCTCCGCGCGAGTTGCTCTATTGCGAGATTGCTGATTGCTCCCTTCGTTCCTTTAATTTACGATGAATCGCGCGCTGCGCTCGTAATAAACGCTGGACGCGATGCGTCTCGTGCTGAATGCTCGTAAGCCAACATTCGTGTAACGAGCTGGTGTCATAATCTTGCTGCGTGTGCTACCGTCAGAGTTGCCGGACGGTGAGGCCTGGAACCGCATGGGCGAAGGCCTCCGGTATAAATAAGGAAGCCAGTGAGTTATTATCATCTCTTAATTAACTTTACAAGTTCCTATTAACTTCTTTCACCCGCTGGCTATACATTTATTATCTGTGTAGTATTGTATTGACCTTGTTTGAAGATGGATAGCTAGATTTAATAGAGAAATTCATACACCTCCCATGACTTATAATTAAACTCCTGATTTTATACATAATTTATATATTTACATTTATTGTATGGCTAGAACGAGCTAGTACAACATTGATGAATGTTTTATCACTCATTTCAATCGATCAATATAATTTTGTTTGAATCATAAAAAATAATCAATTCAGTTATCAAATATAAAAAATAATGAGTGAGAGTCATTGAAATATATAAAGGAAAAATGTTTGTCTGTGTGCTAGCAGAAATCTGAAAAATAAAAAGTGTATTTACAACGAAATTTGAGCAGTAGCTTTCTTATGTTGTTATTTATTCTTATCTATTAGTAATTATTTCATGGAGTATCATTTTTTTATAACGCCAATAACATTGAATGAATATTTACTAAAAAATGATTAAAAATAGGTTTTCACTTTTTTGTCAATATTTTGTTAACATTGACGAGATTTTTGGTCTAAAATCAATTCTTTGAAAGCCAATTTATGGATTTTTCACAATTTAACCGTGTTTTTATTATTTTTCAAATTTTATGAGTTATAGGTTTGGTCCACAAAGGTTATTGATATAAATACCTAAAAATCAATTTCAGCATTCTTCCTCAGTCATCCACCCAGGGGCTGAAATGGTATGAAATATTCGTAGTATGTCAGGATTTCAAAACAAATAATGGCTTTTTCTTGTAAACAAATATTTTATCTGTAATAGTACACTTTTGTTGCATAAAAATGTGAGTTAAATGCATTAAATTATTTAAAGTAATGCAATAAACTATCCATTTAATCCCTGGATTAAATGACGAAAATGCACCTCGGTGAGTAAAAATAAGAAAAAATGTTTTGACCTGCAAATATTTTATATAAAAGTTATAATAAAAGAATGAAACAAAAGTCAAGTGAGCGAATTCATTGTTGGTACGTCGGAATGTAAGAGTAAGCCGACGGCATTTATGAAACTTGCTCCTTCTAGTCATGTTTACAATTGTACTGAACTAAAGTAAGATGAATATGAAATTCGGAGAATGATATAAATTCAGTTTCCCTAAGACGTCAAACTTGCATTCGTAACGGAGGGCGGTACTTGGAAATGGAAACAAACTTCTTTTCAATGCAATAAAGCTTGATAATAGATATTTCAAATAGTGAACGTGGCTAGAACGAGCATGTTTCATAAATACCGTCGCCTTATTGTTACTTTCCGACGTACCAACAACGAACTTACTATTGAATTTAAGTCCATTCTTCTATTATAACTTTTTTATAAAATATTTGCAGGCCAGTGTTTATATAACATGTTTTTTTTTTATTTTACTCATAAAACTTACTGACAAAGTTTGATCACTTAACCCAGGAAAATTCTGTTTATGACTTTAACAAATTTTAAGAGATATTTTAACAAAATTCAATTTTAACAAGCATCAGCTGCTAATTAATGCTAAATTCATTCTTTTGTTATAACTTTTTTATAAAGTATTTACAGACCAGCATTTAATGACATTTTTTCGTATTTTTACTCATAGAATGTACTGGTGAAACTTGATTGCTTAATCCACGGATTGATAAAAGTGAAAGTTGCGATTGCATTACTCTTATTTATTAGGAAAACTATCTTCATTCACAAGAGAATATTTCCAAAGAAGAATCCTCCTTCTTTCTTGGAAACTACTTGATATAATTTGAGCTTGATATAATTCCGGAAATTAATTTTTCGACATTATCCTATATCTCTTGCAAATAGTTAACGAAGTCAGTTTTAGATATTGACTACTTTTTTCTAATTAAGAGTACAAGGTACTGTATTTATTAACCCTTGCCTTTCGCCTTTGGATGGACTTCAGTTTTTACAATATTTCTTAACGCTTAGTCTTAATATCAACTTCTTAACTTCTTCCTATTAATACTTAACACACAGCCTATAACGAACTTCCCACAATTGTACACAAATCTCCGATACAAACATTTACAACATAACAATAAAATGAATTTGTTTGGACTTCTGCTTAAGTAACTAAATGAGCCGTTTATTTTTAAAGTGGCCTAAGTCCATTTATACTTAAATTAAGATATTTATTATTGATAATGCCCGAAGGCAGTGATGAAAGTAATTATAATTAATTAGTATTTAACAAGTTAACCTCAGTTTTTGCATTAATTGTTAAACAAAACAAAGAAAAATTAGCAGTTAAACAAAATTTACGCACTATACATATGTACTTACAATTAAGTATAAATGGACTTAGACCACTTTCAAAATAAACGGTTCAAATGTACTGAATTTTGACTTCGCCCTTCAGAAATCCAGACTTCTATTACAAACACATAGAAAGTAAAAAAAGTAGAATAAAAAGTAAAATAAAATAATATCGATCTGTTTCGTTCTCTGCTTAAATAACTAAATATACTAAGTCATTTAAGAGTACAAGATACTTCTGAATTCACTTGTAAAACATATTAATACAGTGTAATATTAAATATTTCTGCCGTCACGAGAGTCCATACCAGTTTTGTACAGCTTGGAAGTAGTAGGTTAACCGAGTAGTGTCGACGATATGGAAAGCATTAGAAAGTAAGGGATGCGTACACACTATGAATTCTCGTGACATCAGATACAAGTACATTTAAAAAGAAAACTGTCTGCATATGAAAAAACATCCGTCTCCCCCAAAAAGTATAGCCCCAAAACTTCCAACGGAAGTATATATTTACAGAATCCTCAATATGTTTAAACTTCCATAACTTAGTAACTTGGTTTCCGTTCCTTAAGTACTTCTATTCCATACATTTTCATGGTAATTAATTCAAACGAAGGCGCAAAGATGTCAGTTCTCTCTAAAGGTCCACGATCTACAGTATTCACATTTATCGAGTTCTACTAAATGAAATTGAGTCTAACATCAAGCCGCATTCCGTAGGCCGTGGCATACATATGCAAATGAGTCTGAATGCCTCTCATGTTTAAGCGGCGGTTATTCAAAAGATGTCGATGATTCGTCGTTTCTGGTTTTCGTCACGCGACGAGAATAGAGCCGGGAGGAGAAAACAACGGGAACATGACGGAGTGCTGGGTGGCACCGGGCGTCGTCGTTGAGTGTCCATTTACATAACGAGATTATTTCATTTTCCCCGCGAATGGAGCTGTAACCCCCATATGCAAATCCGAGACACGTGAAAGGCGTACGATAATAGTGTTTGAATACAAGGATCTTTGATCGCGATTGTGCACGCACCCTTTCTGCGTACAAAGAGCGCATCGTGATTGAAAAATTCAATGACCGGCGTAATCCGTTGTCCGCGTCAACGGCCGGAGACAGGGAAAAGTTAAGCCGGCGTGCGCCTCCTAGACCAGACAATCGGTCCCGCTGCTAATTGATAAAAGGGTGACTCCACCGCGTACCATTGCTACTACGCATTATCGCATCTACCGTTCTGAGAAATTAAAAAAAGGTAACGAATTGTACACGAGAAAGTAACGAGTCGTGACACAGCGAGGCGTACAGACTTCAAAGCGAGGGGTGAACCGAAAACAAAAACGTGGCTGTTGTCCCCAACTAGCGAGCGAGGCCTAATCGCGATGACGGATCGTTAATTCGTCGCGGGATCGACAATGGAATCGGAACGTCCAGTTGTTAACCGGTCTATTTGGTCGAGTGCGATGTCAAAAGTTATTCGAAAGTAGGGTAACCCTTTGGAGGGTGCGGCGGCGGCGCGGGGCCCTGTAATCGCGTGTAAGCTTCCATTTTCATCTCCGTCCGGCCGGATTTTCTCTGAAGAGGGTGGACGCGACTGAAAAGGATTTATATATCGCGATACAAGGGGCCACCGCGAGTCATGGAGTGCAGAAAGCGAGACAGCGGACAGAGGGACGGAGCGAGTCACGGAAAGAAACGTGAGAGAGAGAGAGAGAGAGAGAAAAAGCGAAGGGACGGTAACATCGAATTCAAGCACCCTTTTGTTCAACTCGCTAAATTATTAATGGGTGCCACGTTGTAAGAGCCACGCGAGCCTCGTCGTCCGTTCGTGCAGCTTCTGCATATCCAGCGACATGAAAGGAGTCGGACACACCGGGCGTGACATAAATATGTAACGTAACGCGGCGCAATGAAAAATGTACTCAGGATTCTAAGTGAAGAGGGAGTGGACGGACTCTCCTGTTGCTCGTCGGATAATAATTCCCAACGTCCAGACGTTCCCCCGGTCTTATTTTTATCCCCCGCTCTTTCCTTTGTCGCGTCTTCGAGAAAGGATTGATCGGATTTTTCGAGCTAGATTGAAGCGCGCGGATTCCGCTCAGACGATCGGTCCACAACTTGAGCTATCTAGGTCGTCGCATTCTTTTCGCCTAAGTCCTGTAATAGTTCAAGACCATTCTCGAACGCTCTCGCTTTGTAACGAGTCGAACACTCGCGGGCCGCCGAAGTTCAGTTCCCTATTCAGTGCGCGGCCCGATGGTATTTAACTCCTGAAACGATCGGGGATAAATCAGATGCTCCCCTTTCTGGCTCGCGGAATATTTCACGGGGTTCCCGGTGCGCAGGTACACACTCGGGCGAGTACGCCCGATGGATACTCGGCCGGATCAGCTTTTTTTTTTTTTTTTACGCTCGTAGGCACTTCCACGGGGTAATCGCTGCGCCCGATATATCGACGATATTTTCGGTGGATCTAATATTAATTCCGCCATAAATCAGAGCGGATACCTCGGTGAAAGGGCTCGCACAGATTTATTGGTTGGCAGGTATGACGATATGACGATATAACTCGATAAAGGTCTGGCACGAGGCTGAAAGGGGGAGATATTCTCCCTTTCATTCTCGGCGAGCTCGCGCTCTCCTTCGATCGCTGTCGCCTACCCGTCACCCGTGTCTCTCCCTCGCTCCTCCACGTCGCGTCGCGGTTGCATCGCGCCGAGGTCGGGACGAGCGCAGCGTGCGACACAATGCACCCCAGCAGATGCGCCATACTCAATGGAATCATGCATAGCCTGGTTTTCCCTCTCTCTTCCTTGCAGAGTCCTCTCGACCCCCTTTTTTTTCCCCATCGCGCCGTCTCTCTCTCCCGCGTTCTGGAAATCCAGTCTTCGTACTAACCGCCTCGCCCTGCCAGCTCTCGCGCATTTTCTCGCTGCACANCAGCAGATGCGCCATACTCAATGGAATCATGCATAGCCTGGTTTTCCCTCCCTCCCTTGCAGAGTCCTCTCGACCCCCTTTTTTTCCCCATCGCGCCGTCTCTCTCTCTCTCTCTTTCTCTCCCGCGTTGTGGAAATCCAGTCTTCGTACTAACCGCCTCGCCCTGCCAGCTCTCGCGCATTTTCTCGCTGCACGCGCGCGTGAATTAGCCCGGTTCCCGATCTCACTGACTCGGACATAATGGCACCGAGACGACGCGACGGCAATTTCGAATATGAGCGGCAAAACGGAATCGGCGCTGTTCGCGCTTGATTACGCTTTTTTTTTATCCCGTTCGCCTCTTCGATCGCCGATGCGATACGCACCTGGTCTCATTAGCCCCGTTCAATTTGTTCAAACAGCGGGGAAACGTGCGCGCAGTCACTTTCAATCCGTCGGGTATACCCGTGACCGGGTAATTTCTTACGGGCCCTGGTAATTGCGCGCTCGATTGTGACCGGTTCATCCACCGGCCTCGGCTAAGTAATCAGTAGAGAGATGCTCGTTTCTACCTGGCGGACGTATCACTGCTGTGATTCGAAGTCGATTTCCGAAATACGTTTGGACATCAAACTTTATTTTTGCCAGTTCTTTTAGTAGTTTTTCCGGTTGCCTTATCATCACATAAGTTATAGCTCCTTTCTTCCTGTTATTCCTAATATTTGTTCCACCTTTGTGTTAGTAATCACACTTAATTTGTACCATTAATTGATCATTATCTGCTGTTGGTTTTCTAGTCAGAGGATTCTTATTATCCTAATTCGTATCTTGAATTATATTTCGCTTTTTCCATCCTTCCATCCTATATTTGGAAGTCAAAATCTATATTTGGCAGCTTTTCTCAGACGATTCCATGATCCCTTATCACTACATAGGTCACAACTCCTTTTATGCTATTTTTTTAAATATTTATTCTACCTTTCTATAAAGTCACACCTAACTTGTGTCATTAATTGTTCACTATCTTCTCTTGTTTTTCTATTCGGAGAATTCTTAATACCCTAATTTGTATCTTGGATTATACTTCGATCTTTCCATGTTTCCATCCACTTGAAAGTCAAAATCTATATTTGGTAACTTTTTTACCACGTTTTCCCCCTGATCCCTCATTAAGTTTACAACTAATTCGTTCTACCCTTTTTAAATNCAGTCACTTTCAATCCGTCGGGTATACCCGTGACCGGGTAATTTCTTACGGGCCCTGGTAATTGCGCGCTCGATTGTGACCGGTTCATCCACCGGCCTCGGCTAAGTAATCAGTAGAGAGATGCTCGTTTCTACCTGGCGGACGTATCACTGCTGTGATTCGAAGTCGATTTCCGAAATACGTTTGGACATCAAACTTTATTTTTGCCAGTTCTTTTAGTAGTTTTTCCGGTTGCCTTATCATCACATAAGTTATAGCTCCTTTCTTCCTGTTATTCCTAATATTTGTTCCACCTTTGTGTTAGTAATCACACTTAATTTGTACCATTAATTGATCATTATCTGCTGTTGGTTTTCTAGTCAGAGGATTCTTATTATCCTAATTCGTATCTTGAATTATATTTCGCTTTTTCCATCCTTCCATCCTATATTTGGAAGTCAAAATCTATATTTGGCAGCTTTTCTCAGACGATTCCATGATCCCTTATCACTACATAGGTCACAACTCCTTTTATGCTATTTTTTTAAATATTTATTCTACCTTTCTATAAAGTCACACCTAACTTGTGTCATTAATTGTTCACTATCTTCTCTTGTTTTTCTATTCGGAGAATTCTTAATACCCTAATTTGTATCTTGGATTATACTTCGATCTTTCCATGTTTCCATCCACTTGAAAGTCAAAATCTATATTTGGTAACTTTTTTACCACGTTTTCCCCCTGATCCCTCATTAAGTTTACAACTAATTCGTTCTACCCTTTTTAAATGTTCTTTCATATTATTGGTACTTTCAGTCTGCGTCACTGCTTTTTTCTTCTCTTCCAGACATAGTCTTACGAATTTTCTCTCGTCTGACAATCTCATACTTCCCTCGAATTTCCATATCCTCTGTCTTGCTTTCATTTTTATCATTTTCCAGCTCGTTTCCTCCCGTATTATACACATGTATAATCCAATGTATAATATGTATATGTAAGCCGAGTACTTACTTTATGTATATTTGATTATAGTAGTGGTATATGTGAACGTGCTACGGTCAGGTCAGTCAAGCCGTCATCACGACAGGTGTCATATGCCCTTTAGAACATGTGAATACTTGAGGTAGCAAAATGAATTTTCAAAGACTGAAACTTGATATTCAGATTGTACAGGGTGGTTCATCAACTATTACCACCTCGATTTTTCTCGTTATCATTTTGTACGTAGGGAAGAATATTTACATATACTTTGTATAATGTTGAATAGTTTCAAGAGAGACACATTCTGATATAAGTTATTTCATAGCTGGGTGCGTTCATAGTGATTCAAAGCTATCAACATACTTTTAAATTAATTGTATAGATTTTCCTGCATTGATTGATAAAGCTTTATACTTTCTGTAAGAAAGTATTGACCTATTAATAGTGAAGAGACATTAGTTAAGTTCGGTTACGTTCAAATTTGATAAATTTGCAATTAATTGTCAATAATTGTTAGAATTTGATAAATTTAATTTATAAATTTGCAGTTAATTGTCAATAATTGAGACCTTCAGACAATAATCCAAAATTCTACGTATGATTTTCGAGTTTGCGACTACTATAATCAAATACAAAAAAACCTGGCGTTCGTCATTTTCGAGACTTTTGCTCTGAGCTATTGGACTAAAAATCTCAGTAGCAAGTTTCACGTAGAGACAGTAAATTCTCTTTTATGTATCCACGGGATTCCGAACGTTTGTTCCGCAAACACAAATAACGATAGAAGCCGGGAGCATCGTAAGAATGATCTTTTGTTTAGAAACGAAAGGTGAAATAAATTGGAGGCAACAGAGGGACCGTAGAAAAGGAGAAACGGACGGGCCGCCGTTCCCGATATCAAATACGGGATCGTTGCACGTGTTCCCACTTGTCGTTTGTTCTTCCTTTCGGGGCCCCCGACACTTTTTCCTCCCCCCGGTTTGGAGACAGACGTACGAATTATTACCGGCAATAGCGAGCGGGCGCGCGCGCGCGCCGCGAGAGTGGTTCGAGTATAATGGACACGAGGATTCAAAGTGCGTCGAGCGAGCGAGCACTCGTTCCTCGAGTGCTCGCCGCAATGTTCGCTCGTGTATCGATGCCACCGATCCACCCCTGGGGTCGTTTCGTGTGTTCAATTGGAAATACCGTCTGTCGCTCCGGTGCCGCAAATTAAGACGGGAATGCAAATGCCCGCTCGTATGTTTTTTTCCGTTACGCCGCACGCCGCCGCCTGCGGACGAGCCTCGTTATATGCGCGCGCTCGAAAAATCGTCGTCGTTACGGCGACATCAACGCCGCGCACGATTCGCGACACGTAATCGAAATAATTAATAACTCGGCCTACATTTTTCGATCCCCACCGTCGTTTGCATTAATTAATTTCTGCCATAATCATTCCGCAAAAATTAATATAAAATTTTACATAGTAATTTATTTTGTGATTATACGTGTATGTAATAGTTAGTTCAATTAGAAACGAACAATGTTTGATACAATGTTTTACTCAATTATTAATACAATTTTTGACACAATAATTTATGCTCATAGCAACTTCTTATAATAATTATTTGTACGAATGATACAATAATCGGTAAAATGTTTAATTAGTAAACATTTAAATAAATAAGAAATGTTACGTCTTTAACAAATATCTGATTATACTGACGTGACAGGTTTTCTAATATTTCTAACGGGAAATGTAATCGACAGATTCTGGTTTTCTATTTCGTCTTATCGTTAACGTACGAGTGATAATCGTCCGCGGTAACGAGTCGAGTTTCCTGTCGATGGGACTCTCGTGCGGCGCTCGCGGTGCTCGTAGATCGTGAAGAGAGTTCGAAAAAGGGGCTCGGCCGTAAGATCGTAGATTCGCGTCTGTACGGGTGAAAAGCAGCGTTCGGCGCTCGAGTGTCTCCGATGTAGTCAATGGTAGCCTCCCCGAGGGAGCGCGCGTTGCTTTCGGTGAAAGGCGGCCGGACAGCGGAATAACTCTTTTTCGCAATTACTCGGATGCCTTTGCCGCGTAGAAATGTCCGCGCGACACGAAAGTGTCGCATTTTACGTGCACACCATCGCGTGGACAGAAATTGAATCGCTCATGCGGAACGATGCGCGTTGAAGGTGATTCGATTCCTTCGCTTTATACTCCTCGCTCAGAACTGGTTCTCCAACAAAGGAGGAAATGAGGAACTGCTCTGATCAACGACTTAACGCTAATTATTTATTTAGTTATTTTTTATCAAATTTTATCGATCCAAATTCCTTTGGGATTTTGTTTAGTATAATAAATATGCAGTATGTATACAGGATGATCCGTTTAAGTAAGGCCACCTAAATATCTTTTCAGCTTGTTGTCTTGCAAAAAATATTTTTTACGCAATTTGCATGGTGTCGGAGGACCAATAACTGACAAGAATATTTTTTCCAAAGGTCATGTTTTTTCGGAGCTATCAAGGTTATAGATGTTTTTCGATACATAACTACTTTTTCTTTAATTGCATCGTATAGCTGATCGAAAAATACATTATATTTATGTATATGGAATATGTTGCTATAGTATGTTGCAAAATGTACAACTTATGTTGCATAAATAATATGCAGTATGTTATCATGAAATTATTAACAATAGATCGACCAAAGAGGATTAAAATGATTTGTTTGGAATTTCTCATAATCATTAATCATTGTCTGTGCATTTTGTTGTGAAATTTTGTATGAATTTCTAAAATTTTGTAGGACTTGTTCTAAAACATGCAAATAACTAATTCTATGAATCCTATTCTTATTTTTCTTTTTTTTTGGTAAAATTTTATACAATATACCTTCATAAACGAGTCTATGGTTTATACTTTGCAAAAACAATTGTAAGTGGTAAAAAATATCTCTGACTTTTAAGCGCAATTATTTCTAAAATTATTGTAACTAAATTATTATCATTATTATCAGTTTATTATTCGGTTCTCAGTCATAAAAACGTAAAAATTGCTGTCTTTCCTCAAATCATTTATTAATCCGAAAAACAAGTCATTTTTCTCCTCCGATAGAAGCATTGCCATTGGCTTTTATAAATCTGTGCCATCTATTATGAGTGAATGATCCGCGCATCAAGCTTTTTATGAGACAATAAAGCAGGCCGAGTGCCGTTTCGAAATGGGCATTCGGCGAGATAAAAGATGCGATCCTTTGATAGCGCGGCGGTCGTTAAAATATGCATCGATCGCAAAAATTGCACGATTTCCGGGCGTCATAACGGATGTAGACAGCCGCGGGTTCCTGCGCTATCTCCGAATGCTCTCTCGCGATACAGGTATAAATATTCTACGTGTTTGTAAATTCAATCGCGCGCGCCAGGTAATACCACCCTGGACGCGTGATGCAGCCTGTCTCGACGATATTGTCTCACGCCCGACGTCGCGTTACTGTCTCGCATCTGCGGCCTCCCCGTGTCTGAACATCTGGGTCTTCTTTCCCGGTACCAACCCACCCACCTCCGCCGCGGCGGCGCCGCCGTAGACCTTCCCGATTTGATTTCCAGCTACTTTATTAGACCGCAGCCGATATTTCCGCGATTCGAGGAGAACCGTTTCCGTTCGAGCCCTCCGCAACGCGCCGGAAATAGATTTCCGTTGTTTGCGATTCAAATATCTGCTCCATCGGAATTTGTTCACCGTCGAAATCGACGCGATGAACGGAGCATGTTCGGAGCGGTTCGCTTGGGCGCAAATCGCGCTTAAATACCGATAATTATCCGCGCACCTTGCTACATCCATCCGCGGTCTTTCCTAACGACTCCACGCACCTTTCCGCGGGGTGGATTATTTCCGAAGCCGATCGATCTCGTCGGCCCAGTTTTTTAGCCGCTCATTGGGCAGTGAAACGGAGCATATGACGGTTGCGTCTGTGACCACACCGATATAGCGAGTTCGCTGGTTTTTGGGCAATATCGCCGCCGCGCACCAGCTTGTTACCCCCCTCCGCGCCCCCGGCTCTTTCTCCTTTCGAAACCGTACCTACCTACGCGCGCGCGCGCTCGCTCTTCTGTTTTTTTTTTTTTTTTTTATTCATGCCGGTGTTTGCCCAAACTGGATATTCACGGTACTTTTCCGCGCGCGGTCCTTTGTAACTCGCAATGACCGCTTTTTCGTCTTTTTGTGCCCGGTAGTTTTCCATTGCCCGTATTTGCTTTCATTGTTTCTGCCGGACGCAGCCGCAGCTCCCCCCGCATTTTCATGCTTTTGATCTGACAGCATGCGTACCTCCGGCCGCGCGCGGAAAACAAGCGGCGAGGGCGGAAAGACAGGGAGCGGGTGGCGCCGTGAAAAACTAACTACACCCTCGAACGCCCGCACCCCCGCTCTCTCTTCTTCATATCGACGACGACTTTTTACGGCGCGCGGTCACCCCCGCCTCTTCGTACAGTCCGTCCCCGGCGAAGCGCTGCGTCGTTCGCCGGCGATAATTTCCGCGGTGCTTACGAAACTTCGGGAGATAAATCCTCCGGCCAGCCGCGCTCAAATTTTATGCTACGAGAGGGATTAATATAATTCTTTCGCTCAATTTAGAAACGGGTTAAACGATGGGTCGTAACGGGCGACGAGCCCCCCGCGCCGGGTGGTTCATTACGAATAAAGAGCCTTTGAGAAATTAAAAACGTAATAAAGTAAATTTTTGATAACGCACGGACCACTCTATTTGTTTCGCCGTAACTACTGTTTAAACGTATTTTACTGTAATGCGTTAAAGAATCACGTAATTGCGTGGAACGGCGGCGTTTGTGGAGCCAAAAAAACGGGGCGGGGAGGGGCCGAGAACGAGAGAAACCCCGGGCCGGAGAGGCGGGTGAATTAAATTTTCACGAATCTAGTCAGCCGGGTTTTTCCGTCGGACGTCTGTAACGCGAAATATCCGGGAAAGGATGGCGGCGGCGACGCGANAAAGAATCACGTAATTGCGTGGAACGGCGGCGTTTGTGGAGCCAAAAAAAAACCCGGGGATGAGGGGGGGCGAGAACGAGAGAAACCCCGGGCCGGAGAGGCGAGTGAATTAAATTTTCACGAATCTAGTCAGCCGGGTTTTTCCGTCAGACGTCTGTAACGCGAAATATCCGGGAAAGGATGGCGGCGGCGACGCGTCGCGCAGCGGCAGCAGCCAGTGTCTGGCTGTCTGGCCGCGGTAACCCCTCAAGTTCGCAGCGCGTACTCGTCGCTGGTGTGACTGCACCCTCCGGCATCCCTTGGTGCACTTAACCGTAGAAGGGCTTGGAAGCACACGGGACACCATCCACTTATGTCGCGGTTTCCCCATTGGCATCATACTAAACTAAGTGAACGGGGAGAATGAGTATCGTCATTAAGCAATTCCGCTTGTAAGCGTGTTGAAGGAGGAAAACGGACCCCGTGAATTCGACACGGGACGCATCCATCCCCGATGCGACAAGCCGCTCGCGCCTCGCTCGTTAACCACTAACCCTGCTATTATTTATTATGGTAGAAAGCGAGACGTACTCGCCTCTTCAAGAAATGGTACCATTTTCCTGGTACCAATCTGACGATCTTTCATAATTAGTTGCCGTCAGGAATTGTATCAACTCAAAGATTGCACGAAATAAATGATATGGCCTTAAGGATGTTGGCTACACAGTCAATCTCAAAAGTGTATGTATCTGTGTATGTAAGCCATACACACGATGCATAGTTATATCTATATGTATATATATTAATACTCGTTGCTGTGTAAGCTGTGTTAATGATTGTGGTGCTACGTCACTGATATTCTTTTCTTATATTCTTCTTGCTTTCTTCTTTAGAGTTCAGTTGATGCAATAGTTCGTATAGTGATACATACAATGTTTCATCATATTGATACAATTAATAATGTAATGTTTTATTATTTTGGTAAATTTGAACATTCTGCCTCGTCGCGCCACTTCGAAATGTATTCTTTTTTAAACGTATCGATTTCAACCACCTAACAAAAAGTTATATACATATATATCGCTATATCCTCCGATTATGCTACACAAGTTATCCTGTGCTGATAGAAGCAAGACCTATTTAAAGACCAAAAAACAATTTATGAATAATGAAGAATTTTGGAAATGAAGTCGAAATGTATAAAATTGTCCGTTCGATTTCAGCTGACGGACTTTAGAGCCGTCCTCTGTTCCATGAATTTGTAATTTTTTATTATATTTTATTTAATAACTTTTTTTAAAGTCCATGAATGACGATTATTTTTTTAGAAAGTTCATAAAACAGTGGCGTTTTAATATGAACTTTTTTCACGAGTTCATCACCGTTTTTTCTGGGTTATTTTCGAGATCAAAGTAAAATTTTCCTCGATTTTAAAAAAAAACCCACGAATTTATTTAAAATTTTCCAGGTAGCTTTCTAGTATAAATAGGAATTTATAATAACAAATTCAACATGAAAGGGGCTATACCAGTGTGGCATTTCCAAAAAATCAAATTATTTTACATTTTTTTTTTAAGTTGATATCTTCACGAATATCATACTAAAAATTCAAGGTCACATTTCGAACAGTTTGAGAATGACAGCCTTCTAAAAAGATCATAAGACACGTAAAAATANTTAACCGTAGAAGGGCTTGGAAGCACACGGGACACCATCCACTTATGTCGCGGTTTCCCCATTGGCATCATACTAAACTAAGTGAACGGGGAGAATGAGTATCGTCATTAAGCAATTCCGCTTGTAAGCGTGTTGAAGGAGGAAAACGGACCCCGTGAATTCGACACGGGACGCATCCATCCCCGATGCGACAAGTCGCTCGCGCCTCGCTCGTTAACCACTAACCCTGCTATTATTTATTATGGTAGAAAGCGAGACGTACTCGCCTCTTCAAGAAATGGTACCATTTTCCTGGTACCAATCTGACGATCTTTCATAATTAGTTGCCGTCAGGAATTGTATCAACTCAAAGATTGCACGAAATAAATGATATGGCCTTAAGGATGTTGGCTACACAGTCAATCTCAAAAGTGTATGTATCTGTGTATGTAAGCCATACACACGATGCATAGTTATATCTATATGTATATATATTAATACTCGTTGCTGTGTAAGCTGTGTTAATGATTGTGGTGCTACGTCACTGATATTCTTTTCTTATATTCTTCTTGCTTTCTTCTTTAGAGTTCAGTTGATGCAATAGTTCGTATAGTGATACATACAATGTTTCATCATATTGATACAATTAATAATGTAATGTTTTATTATTTTGGTAAATTTGAACATTCTGCCTCGTCGCGCCACTTCGAAATGTATTCTTTTTTAAACGTATCGATTTCAACCACCTAACAAAAAGTTATATACATATATATCGCTATATCCTCCGATTATGCTACACAAGTTATCCTGTGCTGATAGAAGCAAGACCTATTTAAAGACCAAAAAACAATTTATGAATAATGAAGAATTTTGGAAATGAAGTCGAAATGTATAAAATTGTCCGTTCGATTTCAGCTGACGGACTTTAGAGCCGTCCTCTGTTCCATGAATTTGTAATTTTTTATTATATTTTATTTAATAACTTTTTTTAAAGTCCATGAATGACGATTATTTTTTTAGAAAGTTCATAAAACAGTGGCGTTTTAATATGAACTTTTTTCACGAGTTCATCACCGTTTTTTCTGGGTTATTTTCGAGATCAAAGTAAAATTTTCCTCGATTTTAAAAAAAAACCCACGAATTTATTTAAAATTTTCCAGGTAGCTTTCTAGTATAAATAGGAATTTATAATAACAAATTCAACATGAAAGGGGCTATACCAGTGTGGCATTTCCAAAAAATCAAATTATTTTACATTTTTTTTTTAAGTTGATATCTTCACGAATATCATACTAAAAATTCAAGGTCACATTTCGAACAGTTTGAGAATGACAGCCTTCTAAAAAGATCATAAGACACGTAAAAATACGTTTTTCGCAAACTGTGCACAGTTTATTATATTATTATTATATTATATTATACATACATAGTCCTATGCACAGTTTGCGAAAAACGTAATTTTGAGTGTCCCGACTACAGTGTGTTAAATTAAATGAATTTCACTGCCTTAAAAACAATCGAGAATAATTCGAAAATAATCGATTTCAAGTGTCTTCCATTGTAATAAGACTACTTTAATTATGTACTCAACTATACAAACAAATTACACAATGAGACAGTTAAGAATATGTTTTAAAATAATTCCTAAAAGATATATAACAAAAAGGTATATAATAGAACTTTATTACTTATTATTATCTCCTGTTGCATTTCTCGGATTTTTGGAGCTCGCATGCAATTTATTCTCGTTCGCTTGAAAGCATGAGAATAATTCCTGGGCGTAATTACAGTCGTTCGGGCAATCTTAAACCATGCAACCTGATTTCCATGCAGGCTCGTTGCATCGTGGCGTGCGAAGAGATTAATTTAAGGGTTGGGCCAAAGGTATTAAATTCGACGGCGTACCTGGCTCCGGCGTAGCGCGGCGGCGGCGGCGGCGTCGTCGTCGTNGCGGTTTCCCCATTGGCATCATACTAAACTAAGTGAACGGGGAGAATGAGTATCGTCATTAAGCAATTCCGCTTGTAAGCGTGTTGAAGGAGGAAAACGGACCCCGTGAATTCGACACGGGACGCATCCATCCCCGATGCGACAAGTCGCTCGCGCCTCGCTCGTTAACCACTAACCCTGCTATTATTTATTATGGTAGAAAGCGAGACGTACTCGCCTCTTCAAGAAATGGTACCATTTTCCTGGTACCAATCTGACGATCTTTCATAATTAGTTGCCGTCAGGAATTGTATCAACTCAAAGATTGCACGAAATAAATGATATGGCCTTAAGGATGTTGGCTACACAGTCAATCTCAAAAGTGTATGTATCTGTGTATGTAAGCCATACACACGATGCATAGTTATATCTATATGTATATATATTAATACTCGTTGCTGTGTAAGCTGTGTTAATGATTGTGGTGCTACGTCACTGATATTCTTTTCTTATATTCTTCTTGCTTTCTTCTTTAGAGTTCAGTTGATGCAATAGTTCGTATAGTGATACATACAATGTTTCATCATATTGATACAATTAATAATGTAATGTTTTATTATTTTGGTAAATTTGAACATTCTGCCTCGTCGCGCCACTTCGAAATGTATTCTTTTTTAAACGTATCGATTTCAACCACCTAACAAAAAGTTATATACATATATATCGCTATATCCTCCGATTATGCTACACAAGTTATCCTGTGCTGATAGAAGCAAGACCTATTTAAAGACCAAAAAACAATTTATGAATAATGAAGAATTTTGGAAATGAAGTCGAAATGTATAAAATTGTCCGTTCGATTTCAGCTGACGGACTTTAGAGCCGTCCTCTGTTCCATGAATTTGTAATTTTTTATTATATTTTATTTAATAACTTTTTTTAAAGTCCATGAATGACGATTATTTTTTTAGAAAGTTCATAAAACAGTGGCGTTTTAATATGAACTTTTTTCACGAGTTCATCACCGTTTTTTCTGGGTTATTTTCGAGATCAAAGTAAAATTTTCCTCGATTTTAAAAAAAAACCCACGAATTTATTTAAAATTTTCCAGGTAGCTTTCTAGTATAAATAGGAATTTATAATAACAAATTCAACATGAAAGGGGCTATACCAGTGTGGCATTTCCAAAAAATCAAATTATTTTACATTTTTTTTTTAAGTTGATATCTTCACGAATATCATACTAAAAATTCAAGGTCACATTTCGAACAGTTTGAGAATGACAGCCTTCTAAAAAGATCATAAGACACGTAAAAATACGTTTTTCGCAAACTGTGCACAGTTTATTATATTATTATTATATTATATTATACATACATAGTCCTATGCACAGTTTGCGAAAAACGTAATTTTGCGTGTCCCGATTACAGTGTGTTAAATTAAATGAATTTCACTGCCTTAAAAACAATCGAGAATAATTCGAAAATAATCGATTTCAAGTGTTTTCCATTGTAATAAGACTACTTTAATTATGTACTCAACTATACAAACAAATTACACAATGAAACAGTTAAGAATATGTTTTAAAATAATTCCTAAAAGATATATAACAAAAAGGTATATAATAGAACTTTATTACTTATTATTATCTCCTGTTGCATTTCTCGGATTTTTGGAGCTCGCATGCAATTTATTCTCGTTCGCTTGAAAGCATGAGAATAATTCCTGGGCGTAATTACAGTCGTTCGGGCAATCTTAAACCATGCAACCTGATTTCCATGCAGGCTCGTTGCATCGTGGCGTGCGAAGAGATTAATTTAAGGGGTGGGCCAAAGGTATTAAATTCGACGGCGTACCTGGCTCCGGCGTAGCGCGGCGGCGGCGTCGTCGTCGGTGCAAAAATCAGCGTGCGCCACGAAAGCAGTGCGCCTCGTGGTTCTCACGGTTGTCAGTGTTTATGAGCGAGCCCTTCGCGGCCGGCTCGGCTCGCGCTAGCATTACATTTGAACAATGAGAACCATTCTATTGAAATGCAACAATGGCGCATTGTGAAACATCGCGCGAGATGAATATTCAAGAACCGGCCGGGCTCGAACGTGCATTAACGAACACGTTTCCTACGAAAGCGTTGACAATTTCATTTGTAATGCTCCCCGCTAACGATTTCATTCGCCGATCATTCGGCTCTAATTTCTATGCTCTCCCAGAGCTAGTTAACCTGCTCCGTTTAAAATTTCATTTGTCAACTGTTTCTCATAAACGAGAATCGAAGCATTGCACTGTGGCGTATTTCCCTTTCGTAGATAGTAACTATTATTTCTCAACTCACATGTTTATGGTTTATCTTTTGCGTTTTCTCTTTATTTTTATGATTAAGCTACATACTTGTAATGATACCGTGTTGGTATAGGTACCTCAAACGATTTTGGGCCAATTTCAATAGCTCATGGTGCCACAACTGGTCCAAAATCATTTAAGATACTTGTACATAATATAAAGTAGAATTGATTTTTTTAATTAAGTCAATTTATAAATTAATTAAGGACACAATGGCAAATATGGGAGGCATATATTTTTTGAAGTATTAAAATGTATAATAAATGAATTTTGAAATTATACTAATTACATAGTATTAAAAAAGTAAAGTATATGTAAGGTAAATGTCGTAATTTCTGTTCACGTCACAATTTTTATTCACTCTCTTATTTTTCTACAATTTTACGGTAACATATAGAATAGGAAAATGTGATAATGAATAGAAATTGTTTCGTAAACAGTAATTGACATTGTTTTGCATAGAAATTAAAAGAAAGTATAAGAATGAAATTACGAAATTTTGATTATCAGAACTGATTTAAGTTTAGGAAACATTCTTCTCAAAGGTTTCTCAGTTTACCAACTATGCACGTTATGGACATTGACCATTCCCTTGTAAATTTCGCCTCATCGACCCGAGCGATATTGGTACCCCGGTTGCACATTTGATCTGCACGAATCGGCGATAACCGCTTATAAATTCAAATTTTCCTAATCAAAGCTTCATATGAAGTTCTATATTTCCCCTTCTCTTCACGTAGAATCATCCCCTTCCGCTCGTACCCCGTAAGTAAACAAACACCCAGTACGTCGAAAGGATTAGAAACGTGACCTGTTCCATATGTATTCGCTTCACAGGTTCTGCATTCTAGGGCAATCTGTATCATAAAACGTGTAATTACCTCGCGGATGTATTTCATTACGTGTCAGGAAGATGGATGCCCTAAACTATTTCTTGCACGATACTTTTAATCGCCCCGTAATTACCCGCAATTTGAGCCGCGTTCAGAAGTTGGCGAACGCCAACGAGTGATAAAGAAAGAAAACAAAGCGCGCGGGATATTACGGGTCAGTGAACCTGTCTTAAAACTTGCCCCGGAACAAAGTTGACGTTAAGGTGCAAAGTTGATGCCAAGGATAACCCGTGCGGTTTCACCAGCAACGCCGCTCCTCGGGGCTCAACGCGGCACGAAATTAGTATAGCTCGTTTCTGTTCTATATCCTGTTCGTTAAGCAATTTCTCGTATAACCGCGAGATGCGCGCTTAGACGGGCGGATGTTCAATATCGGCAGGCATTTCCGCAGAAACGTTGCACGCGCGCGCGCGCGCGGGCTCAAAGGCCTATTAAAAGCAGGAAGAATTAGCGGAGTCGCGTTCGCGAGTAAAACCGTCCGGAATTATCTGTAAGAATTCTGCTTAATTATCAGCCCCGCGCGCGGATATTGAAATTTTAATCGGCGCGGTATTATTACGAAATTTTTCGCATACCTACGGGCCCCGTCCGGGTTGTTACATGTCAAACGGCGCGATGATGTACGGCGGGTTTTAAATGAAAATTCATATTGATCCGGCCGGTCCTCTACTTCCTCCGAGCGCGCGATCCTTCTTTGTTGGCCGGTCTGATTAAAAAGAGGAACGATTTCCACCGATCGCGCGTCCCGGCCCGCGGCGAAATGAACATTTTAATTAGACGTAATTACTTATAATACAATTTGAAATGACAATAAAGCCGTGATTAATCACCGGAGGATCGCACGCCCGTTAATTAAAACGTTTTTAGCATCATTGTAAACGCTGTCACGATCGCGATATTTAATTCAGGGAGGCGAGTGCCCTTCCTTTGATAAATCGCAGATAAATTCGCCGATTCGTTTTTCCTGTAAAAATTGAATTTTCGGAATTCGGCGTTTAACAACGCTCGCCGAAATAATAATCGCGCGACGCGATTGACTATGAGCGAGGAGGTTAGCACGTGCGAGGGGGACGTACGTTTGAATTATTGCCAATATTTCCTGGGACGGTAATGCACGACGCTGCCTACGGACAACGTTAATACTGACTGACAATTTTCGTTCTCCCTCGCGCTTCCGTCCTGCACACGATCTTCCCTTGAACTCCATTCCGCTCGATCGACGAGTCGAAATTCAACGCCGTATTTTTCAGCAGAACCCGCCCGCGAACAGCTTTTCTCTATCAATCAACACCATCTGCTGCGCCTCGCTATTTAAATTCTACAAAAACGCGCGAGCAATCATCCACTTAAATATTACTAATGCCGGTCGATGTCAGACGTCACGCGCGATCCTCGACGGTTTCTTTCACGATTCATCGTCCCATCGATAAACTTTGCACCGCGTCGACAGCCATTCTCCTCGGGCCTCAAGGTGCAACGACAATCGACTCGTTACATCCCCCACTAAGTCCCTTTTGCGCGCGCGGGTATCGGCGGCCGGCGGATAAAGGGGGACCGTCTCGGGCGTGGATAATTTACAATTTAATTAGCCGCCGGGGACATCGGAAAATATTTTCAACGACGAATGAAGATATTCACTGAGTGTTCGGCTCAATGAGCCGGTTGTGCACGCCGCTAACGAATACCTCGTAAGTTGTTAGACATTCATCCGGCGTACTGACAGCCGCACGTTCCGTCTGTCGACGAAGCAACAATCCGTTCGTTAAGCTTTTTCCCGGTATTACGGCAATCAAGTTGAGTCAGGACATTCGATACAGCCGGACGACGGCCAACAGTCATACTCTCTGTGAATAAGCGGTGAAACTGTCTTCGGGATTGCTCGTCGCTTCTAAGAAAGGGTAGCTCCATCCGGCTCTCTTCCTGTCTAGGAAGATCCCTATAGCGTCCGAGTATACAGGAACTTCCACTGGAATTTTGATTTCAAAAGTCCGAGGGTTGATTAAAATTAATGAATCCTAAAAATTGAAGCAGATAGGTTTGTAGAGGATGAGGAGGATTAGAATGCACGTGTACACTTTACCTAACAAAATATAAAATTATGGGAAAGAAATGCGATATAAAAAACGCGGGAATTTATTGCTAACAGTCACGGTTATGCGAGTGTAATCCGTAATATTGCGATAACAGTAATTATAAAAACATTTTATCCTTTGCAAGTTTCATTGAAGAAGGATTATACTTAGCAGATAAGCTGGAATATGTTATTGAAAAATTTTCGTAAATGGATTTGGGAACTCGTTATAAAAAAAACTGTGGTGTTCTTAAAATGAATACCTTAAAATACAGTCACTATGAGTATACAAGGGACTAGTATAGTATGGGGATACAAGAGATTATTATAATAACCTTAAACGGTTAACTTATATCACACTTAATACGGTTTTACTATAACAGCTACAAAGGTATCCTTGATACTTACAACTTATAATCCAATCAACGTAATTCCACGTCTTTCCTGACACACAATCCATTCTCGACTCTCTCTCTCTCT
>SMSR01014600.1:10502-23485 GCA_019453355.1 Ceratina japonica | reverse complement strand
GGGGGACCGTCTCGGGCGTGGATAATTTACAATTTAATTAGCCGCCGGGGACATCGGAAAATATTTTCAACGACGAATGAAGATATTCACTGAGTGTTCGGCTCAATGAGCCGGTTGTGCACGCCGCTAACGAATACCTCGTAAGTTGTTAGACATTCATCCGGCGTACTGACAGCCGCACGTTCCGTCTGTCGACGAAGCAACAATCCGTTCGTTAAGCTTTTTCCCGGTATTACGGCAATCAAGTTGAGTCAGGACATTCGATACAGCCGGACGACGGCCAACAGTCATACTCTCTGTGAATAAGCGGTGAAACTGTCTTCGGGATTGCTCGTCGCTTCTAAGAAAGGGTAGCTCCATCCGGCTCTCTTCCTGTCTAGGAAGATCCCTATAGCGTCCGAGTATACAGGAACTTCCACTGGAATTTTGATTTCAAAAGTCCGAGGGTTGATTAAAATTAATGAATCCTAAAAATTGAAGCAGATAGGTTTGTAGAGGATGAGGAGGATTAGAATGCACGTGTACACTTTACCTAACAAAATATAAAATTATGGGAAAGAAATGCGATATAAAAAACGCGGGAATTTATTGCTAACAGTCACGGTTATGCGAGTGTAATCCGTAATATTGCGATAACAGTAATTATAAAAACATTTTATCCTTTGCAAGTTTCATTGAAGAAGGATTATACTTAGCAGATAAGCTGGAATATGTTATTGAAAAATTTTCGTAAATGGATTTGGGAACTCGTTATAAAAAAAACTGTGGTGTTCTTAAAATGAATACCTTAAAATACAGTCACTATGAGTATACAAGGGACTAGTATAGTATGGGGATACAAGAGATTATTATAATAACCTTAAACGGTTAACTTATATCACACTTAATACGGTTTTACTATAACAGCTACAAAGGTATCCTTGATACTTACAACTTATAATCCAATCAACGTAATTCCACGTCTTTCCTGACACACAATCCATTCTCGACTCTCTCTCTCTCTGTCCGATACGAACCCTCATTGCTTGAGACGCAATTCGGCTTACATCGATATCGATCAAGTGATTACACAACGTGTCAATAAGTAGCTTGACACACTTCGGCATAATTCACGCTGCTATAGTACCTGTGGTGATGTAGATAATGTCAAGAGATCCTTTCTTGTCGTAAATACAGAATTTCGTAAGTTGTCATTTTTCACGTACTGACGCCTACATAACTAACATACCGCTTCGCGGCTTCATCCGCAATACTTTTGACAAAAATCCACGATATAAACACTTTATATCAAATAATATATATTCGTGAATTAAAAACTTTTATTTTACTTCAGAGGAGTTGAAATAAATGTAACTAAGTAAATAATTTTGGGGATAAGTATAAATATTCTAAGAAATAATAATTTTCCAGTTAATGTGTTCTAGAACTAACTATTTTCTATTTGTTCAAAATGATTGTACCAAACATATTATGGAATTTTGCATTAGACATTTTTGTAAATTTCTATTTCGTATTAGTTTATTAACTTTTTTTTAGCACTTCATTGCATTTATTCTTCATCTTATATTTATTCAAGAATAATACGTATGTACTATTATGTACTGCAATGATTATATGTATAAAATCCTTTTTATGTTTTAAATTACTTTTTGATAGTTTAGAATTTTTAAAATAAATCTGGTACATTTTTGCTAATCAGTACTTGCATGAAAATTTTCTAAATTTCCTCATATATTATTATTAGTGTTGGAGGTAAAGAGGGATGGTTTAGCCAAATGAGCTACTAAAAACTTTCTGACTCATTTCTGATTCCTTGTACAGAGTTATATGAAAAATATAAAACGAAAGCTTATGGTAGCACAGAATGTTCTGAACTTACAAGAGAATTTTAAAGGATGAAAGTCCTTTAAACAAATTATTATAGTAATATATTAAAACCATGGCTTGTTGGAAGAGTCTTTTTCGTGATTTCACTGTAATGATCAATCAACGTCGATCGTATTATTATTATTATTATTTAAATATTTCACTTGCTCTATCCTTGTTATTTTAATAATATAATCTAATAATATAATGATTTATGTATAATTCATAGCATCGCGTTTTGATCCAGCATTTTTAGAAACATAAAATTGATCCCCCTAATTTGTGTTCAAATGTCCATTGCTTCTCTTAAGGTTGTATATGAATCGTAAGATTTTTGTCAAAAGTTTAAGACATCTAATAAAAAAACTGTGTTCAATATTTGAAGCAATGACCTGTTAAAAAAAAAAGATAATTATAGACTAGTAAGGATTATAAAATTATTCGACCTTTTTCTCAGTCATAAGGAATTTTTAATGTACAATTTCTAATATTCTAATACATAGTTTTAGCATTCTTTGTTTGAACTGTAAATGACTTGCAAATGTTTACATTTTCTGCATGTCAAATAATTCTTTATCACTGTTTTTATGTAAGATTCATTCAACCTTAGTACTAAAGTGGTAGAAATAGAAGATTTATTGATTTTTATGAACAGTTAAATGAATCTAAATCTAAATAATGTGAGCTTCCAAATGCTAATAAAAATGACGAATTTGCACGATTTTTTCCTTTCTTTTACTTCATACAGTTTTATTATGTAAGAGGAAAGTTAAATGTACAGGTACCTCAAACGATTTTGGACCAGTCGTGGCGCTATGTGCAATTGAAATTGGCTCGAAATCGTTTAAGGTATCTGTACACACCTATCAATACACTAGTTCCAAGTCCTGACCGATAGTAAAATCAGAAAGAAAATGAACAAGTCTATAACAAAAATACGATACAAGTATAACACTGAAAATGATATGTACGNCCTCAAACGATTTTGGACCAGTCGTGGCGCTATGTGCAATTGAAATTGGCTCGAAATCGTTTAAGGTATCTGTACACACCTATCAATACACTAGTTCCAAGTCCTGACCAATAGTAAAATCAGAAAGAAAATGAACAAGTCTATAACAAAAATACGATACAAGTATAACACTGAAAATGATATGTACAAACCATATTATGTACGCTTCTGCTCGCATTTCATAAAAATTGATTTGAATGAAGTATGACACCTGAGGCCCCGTGAAATGTTTCATTCATAACGGAGAGTATGTTCGAATACTTTTTGTATTCGGCTATAAATCACCGGCGAGTTTAAGATGCCCCTTAACGTCGCCGATCTTGCCGTGCGGCATAAACTTTGGAGGAAAGCTCCGCGAAGAGGGAAATAAGTCTTTGGAAATGTACATTCGCTCGTAATTCAGACGCCTCGAGGCTCGGCGAGCCGTTAAGTGTTTCCGCGGGGCCAATTTTAATAATGCCGAGCATCTCGAGCGCCGCGACACAAAAGGTCCCCAGAGCCAGTCTTCGACCGTTTTGACACCATGAAAGTGCCTCCTGAAGCTTGTTTCCTGTTTCCATTCGACCCACCGCGCCTTTACACTTTCAAGGGGAAAACGTGATTTGAAAAATCGGTAGAAATCACCTCACACGCACAAGCAAAACGCAACTAGTATAACAGTATATGTATAGTAGTAGTTCACTTATGGTTAATCTTCTGGATTCGTTTCCGTCGAGCTACTTAGACTACGTGATGGTGTACATACACTCGGCCTCTCGAGTGCTATCGAGGGTCTCATTTCTTTCGCCGGCGACACGTAATTGTGCGTCGAGCATCGTTAATGTGTCTAGACACCGTATTGTGATTTAACGTAATTTCACTATTCATAAAGGGACACTGAACAGCATGAATAGAGAACGCACTGGGAGCCTCGATTCCTTTCTCCGCTCCATCCGTCGAATCTTCGATTCACTGGACTCGGCTCCACTTTTTCCCCTCGTTTTTCCCTTGATTGCTTCTTCGCTGGCTGCGTCTCTGTCTCCTAGCGAAGGCCGCCCGGACGCCGGAGGAAAGCTTTGGCTGTCGACGAGTAATTAGGAGGAGCAGTTGTGGAAGGAAACAATTGGTCCGAGTCAACGACGAAACTTCCACCGGCCGGGTAACTAATCACAAGTCGTGACACGAAAAAGAAGAGAACGACGCGGCCGATCGTATTACCGTCTTCCTAGCCGTGCTCCTAATTAACGGCAAAGTCGTAATCGAAATATTCACGGAAATGTTTCATAATTAGTCGGCCAGAAGTTTTTGTAATTTCATGACTCGAATTAATACGTCCTTGAATTCTATCAAATTTTAGTACAACTCTTCAAGCTTTTTATTGTAATAAAGAAGTACTTTTTTTTTTGTTTCTTGCTAATTTACTTTGGGCAGTAAAATATCTTAGCACGAATGTGCTTTGCACGTTTGTTTGACAAGAACCCTTATACAAAAACAATGACAAAGCACTGAGAGTTTTAGTGTTAGTAGATATTACAATAATAAAACGATACACAAAATTTTAGAAAGACGAGTCTGTTAAAATGATTATTATATCATAAGGTCAAAAATATAGATGGAACAATGACATGATTGAGTTATTCATTTTGAATATGACCTAAATTTATTTTGCAAAAAAATCAAGCTAACTATTTTAATTATTTTTACATTGTCTTTTCATTTTCGAGGAAATTCCAATTAATATAATTAAAATCAAAAGGATTTTATACAATTAAAATTGTCTGATTAATAAAATAATAAACATTGTTTATTTGAAAGTGGCTTAAGCCTATTTATAGCCATCAAAAACATATTATTTTTAAACAATGTTTATTATGTTATATTAGGTTGGTAAAGTATGCGACATTATACCATATTATGAATTACAAATATTTCTTAATTCATTAAAACGTAAATCCTTAAACATTTCAGTTTTAAAATAAATAGACTTTGGCTAATTTTAAAGAATATTTAAAAGTCAATCATATTATTTAAGATAGAAACTAAAAAATAAGCAAAAGTAAGAATTTTAGAACTTGTAGACAGTTATTAATCAATCAATTCTACCAAAAATTAAAATCACAGTTCTCTCAAGTCTTTATATCAACTATTATATCAATCATATCATCATATCAATTATTATATATATCATATCAATTCATTGCTTCAAATATTGGACACAGATTTTTGTTACATGTCTTAAACTTTCGGCAGAGATCTTATGACTCATATTAATTTAATTGATGTAATGACAATGACATTGCCTCGTTTCACATCGATAAAAATCGGCGGATGTAATTATATGCAGAATCATGGATGCACGTGTTTTAATTGAATGTGATATCCGTACACGGTATTTTAATTGAATGGGGCGGGGTGATTAAAATTCGAGTTAGAAGAACTCGAGGACGTGAATCTCGAGGTCGGATTGATCCGACTCGTTGCCACGGTTGACCGTTATTTCGGAATTCCAGCCTGTCTCTCCGGCACTCCAGGTTGCTTCCCTTTGCTCGTCTACGGTTAACGAGGAGACTGACGCTGCAGGTAATTAGTAGGTGCACTTCTTCGAGGAAAGCAGACGTGTAATGCGAAACTCCGAAACAACAACCCTCGCCTCTGTGTACCGTAGTTAGTCTATGCGCACGAAAAAATTGTTTAGATACAGAAGATCCCTGGAACTAAGACTGGTATAATTTCGAATATTAACGAAGGGAAAATGATAAGCTTCTCACGTTCCCTTAGGCGAATTAAGATTGTACGAGGACTCGAAAACGATGGCGGAGCATTGCAATTTTAACAATTATTTAATATTACGTTCATAAGGCGCTGTATACAATTTTAGAAATAAGATATTGAATTTTTATGCTGAATGGCGAGATTTTTAATTTTATTTATGCACAAATATAGGTGAAACAAGGAAAGGATTCTGCGATTGTACATAATTGAGGTTTTTATTTTGGAAGTGGCATAAATTTATTTTTCAAACAAAACCAAGCTAGGTATTTTAATATTTATGTTCTTACGTATCTTTTCATTTTGAAGGAAATTACAATTAATTAAAGTGAGAAAATTAGCTGATTAATTGAATGATACAAATTTTTATTTTGGAAGTGACTTAAGTCGACTTATAGGCATCAAAAACGTATTATTTTTTTAAGTGATGTTTATTATGTTAATTAGAATGGTAAGTTATGCACCCTTAGAAACACAAAAAATATTATACTATCACATAATCAATCACCAATATTTTTTGATTCATTAAAACTCTTAAATGTCTCGATTTTTAAATAAATGGACTTAGGCCACTTAATTTGTTGAATAACAGTCTTAGAAAAAGAAATAAAGGACTCAATTGTTAACACACGTTTTAAGAATATTAAAAAATTANTATTGAATTTTTATGCTGAATGGCGAGATTTTTAATTTTATTTATGCACAAATATAGGTGAAACAAGGAAAGGATTCTGCGATTGTACATAATTGAGGTTTTTATTTTGGAAGTGGCATAAATTTATTTTTCAAACAAAACCAAGCTAGGTATTTTAATATTTATGTTCTTACGTATCTTTTCATTTTGAAGGAAATTACAATTAATTAAAGTGAGAAAATTAGCTGATTAATTGAATGATACAAATTTTTATTTTGGAAGTGACTTAAGTCGACTTATAGGCATCAAGAACGTATTATTTTTTTAAGTGATGTTTATTATGTTAATTAGAATGGTGAATGATGCACCCTTAGAAACAAAAAATATTATACTATCACATAATCAATCACCAATTTTTTTTTATTCATTAAAACTCTTAAATGTCTCGATTTTTAAATAAATGGACTTAGGCCACTTGATTTGTTGAATAACAGACTTAGAAAAAGAAATAAAGGACTCAATTGTTAATACACGTTTTAAGAATATTTAAAAATTGAAATTTTATCAACTTCAAGTAAGATATTATTTAAGAGAGACACTTATAAGTAAGCAAAAGTAACAATTTTAGGACTTATAGACAGTTGCAGATCAGACAAACTTATCCAAAACCAAAATTATGTATTAGAATATTGAAAACTGTCAAAAATCCTTTATGATTTAAAAGGACAAATCCCTTATGGTTTTAAAGAAACAATTTTATGAGTCTTACTTCTCTATGAGTATAATTCCTCCTAAAAGTTTATTTAAATATTGATCATAATGTTATTACTATATTTCTTAAACTTTTGGAAGAGATCTTATGGTTCATGCAACCATGAAGTAATGCTTATATTGATAGTGGAATGTATTAAAGGGAAGGAACAGAGCAAATATTCATATACTGTCAAACGCGTAAACATTAGCATATTTGCTATTACATAACCTCTGTTTATGGTACGATCGAAATTAATACAATATTCCATATAATAATTGACATAATACTCAACATACTATTTTATAGAATATTACAAATAATAGGTGGTTGACCCAATAATTGATATGGTAATTCACGCAATGAAATTATTGCATGCAAATTTTATTGGACCTATTCAGGATTTACTAATTTACGGTCATTTAATGACCTTGAGTGACAAAGTCTTTAATACTATATATACAGAACTACCAAAGCAGTAAAAATGACTGGTTTTGAATAGAGAAATGCATGTATAAAAGAAGTTGGTAGTTGTAGTGTTAATAGTTACCAATTTGGAATAACTGTCAGATTTTTATTATCACATTCCTTAAACTTTTGGTAGAGATCGAATGACTCTGACAGATTTTTATTATCACATTTTTTAAATTTTTGGCAAGGGTCTTACGATTCTGTCAGATTTTTATTACCACATTTTGTAAACGTTTGGCTGAAATCTTACGGTTCATGGAATCTGAAACGATGCAACGGTTTAGTCAGAACGTAAAACGTAACACGGGACCGTTAATCGGATGAAAAGTGATAAACTAATCGTATCAGTAGTATTGTTGAAAAGAGATGTCTAATTGTATGGGAAGCGTGATTGTTATAATCTACGATTGGATAATAACGTTTATTGAGCATGGCCGAAGTCTGCTACTCTTCGGTTGGTAAATTAGCCAGCAATACGCCCGGTGTTGCCAGCAAACCACGACGCAAAATTAATCCGGCCGCGTACAAACAACCAGCGCCAATATTAAATGCAAAATCGACTGCCGATGCGATTCAATTGGTACGCGCCGCTAATATCGCGAATTTCAATATTCACGCTCTTAGGATTGAATGCCCCGCGTTTCCACGTGTTTTTTGCCTACAAAATAATCCTAATCGATTCTCGTTTCATTGTTTCGTACTCCCAGTGCTTTGAAACACAAAATAAATATTTTATGCAAAATTGAACATGCAAAAAATATAAGGAATGCAGATTTTCATTCATTTTTTATCAATAATGAAAATTACTTCAATCTACATTTTATTTCTTGAATAGATTTATCCAAATCTTAAATTATTTAGACTTCAAATGTTTATAGAAAATAAATTCTTTAATATCCATAGAAAATGAAATCTAAATAATAATTTCTTCCGTATTGTAAGAATCATAATACAAATTTCACTTTTAATATCTTTTAATTTCTTATATTTATTTTCATTTTATTTATAAAAAAATATAAAATTCTGTCTAAGGACAGAAACTGCGTTTGCATAAAATCCGCAGTTTAATTATCATTACAGCTTTATTGTATTTTGATGGCATGATAAATTACCATTGAAAGGNTCTTAGGATTGAATGCCCCGCGTTTCCACGTGTTTTTTGCCTACAAAATAATCCTAATCGATTCTCGTTTCATTGTTTCGTACTCCCAGTGCTTTGAAACACAAAATAAATATTTTATGCAAAATTGAACATGCAAAAAATATAAGGAATGCAGATTTTCATTCATTTTTTATCAATAATGAAAATTACTTCAATCTACATTTTATTTCTTGAATAGATTTATCCAAATCTTAAATTATTTAGACTTCAAATGTTTATAGAAAATAAATTCTTTAATATCCATAGAAAATGAAATCTAAATAATAATTTCTTCTGTATTGTAAGAATCATAATACAAATTTCACTTTTAATATTTTTTAATTTCTTATATTTATTTTCATTTTATTTATAAAAAAATATAAAATTCTGTCTAAGGACAAAAACTGCGTTTGCATAAAATCCGCAGTTTAATTATCATTACAGCTTTATTGTATTTTGATGGGATGATAAATTACCATTGAAAGAGTATCGATAACATTGGGCAAACGTGAAGGGGTCTGCCGGTTTTCATTTGCACATAATAACGCTTGATATCTTTTAGAAGCGGTCAATCTTAATGACATATTATTAAACCGCGTCCGGGGCTATCCTCTCTCGTCCGTCTTCCACGGTCCTCGTGGCAGTCGCCGGCGTTGTACTCTTTGCCGGGGCCGACTTTACTGGCGCTTTTAATGCCAGCTCCGTGGCGCATTACTCACCGCGATGTAAAGTAGGCGAACACGTGTAGAACTCGGGCTCAGTTGGGTCGCGCGCGCGGCCTTCTACCTGCCGGGTCGGGTACACAGGTAAGTACCTGTGGGCAGCATCGAGTGTATATCGCATATATCACGCGTTTAAGTACCGTGCACGGCCCTTTTCAACCTCGCAGCCTCACTCGAAAGCCCTTGAGCCCGGGACCCACCAGTCCACCAAACGAAGACAAAGAACGCGTTCCGAGGTAGACTCTCGATCCCGCGGAGACCGTGACCGATGAAATATGCAACGTCGTGCATTTCTGTCAAAATGTTTCTCTAAATCTTCGCGGATTCGTGATTCATGTCTCGCCGCTGCGGGTTTACCCCGGCCTCTCTCACCGTCTACCTGAATATCTTTGAATTTTTCTCCAGAAATGTAGATCCGCTCGCTTTTGTATACATGTATATGGGCCGCGGATTTTGTACATTTATGAAATAATTGAGTCCGCTCCCAGGATAAACGGTCCGCGTGATGCAGGAAAGTATACGAAATATGAAAGATGAATGCATACTCCAATGTTTAAGTATGAAATGCATTTTCTTGACGCAGTATTTTAAATATTCCATCTTGCATAAAAATCCGGTCTTCAGTTATGAATATAATTATTAACAATGCACATATACGGATAGTATAATACAAGAAGCATATTTTGAATTTTTATTCAAAAGTCGAATAAACAGCTGACGAATTTTGCTCTTTAGTTTCTTTTTTCGAAAACCTATAGTAATTCTCCTCAATTTATTGTTGTACAACATAGAACAAAGTAATCTATAGATACATTTCTATAAGTGCTTTATTTCTGTCTTAAGGACCGAAAATGGACTTCGTTTATATTTGCAATTATTTTCATCCTACGGTATCATTTAAACTCTTCAACTTTTGTAGATTATATCATTATATTGTATAATTTTTATACGATGATCACCTTAAATGTTCAAACACATTTCAGAATTGAATAATCTTTAATACGATTTCATTTTATTCATTAATTGCTCTTTTAGGTATTAGATTGATTAGTTTATTATATGATGCACAGCAAAACATTAAGAAGAATTGTTTTTATTTTGGTTTACAAAGAAGAAAATAAAGGTTACTATAATAAAAATTGAACACATGATTTTTGTAGATTGAGGAATATTATACAAATTTTGCTTAAGAGTTTCTATAATTAAATTGAAAGGTTTCTACAATAAAAATTGTACACATGATTTTTGTAGATTGACGAATATTATCCAAATTTTGATTAAAATCGAATTATGTTGACCCATAAATGAATAAATCCATTCCAAAGAGGCGTAATAAGGCAGAATATTGATCTTACCCAGAAAATTAACCACAAATATCGATTTGTTTAATCAGAATACGTTAATATTTGGTAACATGAGTATTATAAAATGGACGAAAAATTATATGTACAATGCTTATGTTTATAAGCAATTTTATATCCAAAAGAAATTCTTCTGAATAAAATCAAAACCAAAAAACTTCAAATTTAACTTCCGTCTTTCCAAAGAGATCAGCTCAAAAATCTTCTAATAAAAATAAACATTGTAGTCTCGTAAAGCTATTCCTATTTTACACTATTTTTGCATTGTTACCAGCAAAACAGAGCAAAAGACATCAAAACTTTACTGACAATATTTAGAGAAGTCACTCTAGCCCCTTAACAGTTGACGAAGACGGGAAATCAAGACTATTTGTTCCCCTTCGCCTATTGGCCATACAAGCTGTTATTCAGTGTCAAACAGCAGACGACACAATGGGTTTTGATAAACATCAGGTAATGGTGCATGCGTTTATCGTGCGAAGGAAGTGGGAACACTTCGTCCTGACGGCGCGCGATGCAATTCCCGTATAGCCCTGCCACGGGGTTCTGGACATAGGCGTCCGGAAATTAAATCCCATATGTATCTCCTTGAATTTTTTACGAGGAAATAATTTCTAGCCACGGCAAAAACGCGCTCGCATATATAACTGACTGTCGCAACGGATGGAAAAAAATACGCAGTAATAACCGCGTTGATGCCATTCCTCGCGCTAGATTCGTCTCCCTAGTAATTCAGAACAAAGGTATTCCGCGAGATTCGCAATTTCTAAAAATCCCACCGTCACTCGTTCAACATAAATAAAAATAAATATTCTTATAACATGATTTTGACTCGGTAAGTATTTGTTGTAGAAGAAAAATTCTTAAAAATATGTCGTATAGCTTCCAGGAGGACATGCAATGCTGAATTCCTCAAATACTCCTAAACCATTGAACATACGTGGAAATTGCAAGAGATCCTTTTTATAGCTGATGATTGGAGCTATAACTTTTGTCGGAAATATTTTTCGCTAGCGGCGATAGTTAACGAGTAATTAAAAGAAAAACACTAAAACAGTTTATTGCAAATTACTCGTTAATTATTGACGCTAGCAAAAAATTGTCCAAACAAGAATTATAGCTCTCGTTGCTAGCTACAATTTGGGTCGTATGCAATTTTCGTGTAAGTCTAACGGTTTAGGAGTATTTAAAGAAAAACGAGAATTTCGAAGAATAGCACAGTCTAAAAAATGATTACAGCTTATTGTGCGTCAAGAGTTATTCGAAGTCGAGTTACGAGCCTCTATATTCCAGCAGCGCAGTTTTGAAAGTTAACAGAACGGCGTTTCACGATTACTAGTTAGAAAAGCGGGGAATATCATTCATGGCAGCAGGCACTTTATTATTCAAATTTCCTTAGACCATAGAGAAGTTTGCGGAGCGTCGAAGAAATCAATTATCCCGTACAAACGTAGAGACGGTGCCGCCGCCGGTCCAACAAAAAGCGCATTCTCCCGGGCCGTCCATTCACGCCGGCAGGACGATTTCGCGCACCCTTCCTGCGTCGCGTGATAAACAGGCGTCGTAACGGGCGGCGGAGGCCGCGTCGTTGAACCGAAACCGCGAAGAAACCGCGGCGGGGTTGGAAACAGCGAGGGGCTCGCTTACGAGGGTAGAACAAAAAACGAAGAGAGAAGATATGAATAAATGAATCGGTGGCCCTCCCCCCTTTATGGGTCTGGCTAAGCCGCGGGAGGGACGTGAGAAAAAGGCGGAGGCCGAGGCTCGGAGGAAGAGGAGGAGGAGGAGGAGGAGGAGGAGGAGGAGGAGGAGGACGGGGAAGTGAGGACGGCAGGAAGGGGCGAATAAAAGCTAGCGTCGAGCAGATGGCTGCTGTGGCCATTAGCTAATGGATCCCTAACACCAGTACACCGGCGAGTCATCCGCTAGGAAGTACTGCAAACCGGTAGGTGGACGCGTCTATTGGTGACGCTGGCTGCTGCTGCTGGCTTGCAGCGGTGCACCCTTTCACTCGCGTAGCCGCGGCACCGGGGAAATCGTGCGGTAGCAATCGCGCTAAATCACAACCGGACCAACGGAGGCTCGCGCTTTTCCCTTACCACCGTCATCCGCGCTATCGATCACGCGTGCACAAGATACACTCGTGTACGACATGATATTTCAAGAAAAAAATATTATATGATGGATGTACCGTTCGTTCGAGGTCCGTCCCTTGTTTATTCTGGTTGTACTGGTTGTATAGTTTCATCAAATGGATATATATATATATATATATAT
>SMSR01014594.1:1870-62010 GCA_019453355.1 Ceratina japonica | reverse complement strand
AGTCGCGTTTAGGGCAAGCGAACAATTAAAAAATTGGTTTACCTTAAGTAGTTCCCTCGTAAAAATTGGCGCCTTTTTGTTACCTGTCCGTTCTGTTGAGGCGATCACATACAGGAGAAGATGAGACACGAAGAGAGAGATATTCCAGGAGGGTGAACGTGTAAGCCGAGCGAGATGACCGTTGGATCGACGAAGTCGGTACGAAGAATCAATATGTCACAACCGTAGCAAATATAATAAACTGTGCACTGGACGCGTATAAAGCACCTTCACGTCCATCAAATCGTTTGACAATCGGATATTGCGCTTCGCGAAACGTCGTATCGATTTCCTTTCGATATCGATCGCCATTCGATCATCGATTACGCGCGGGAACGCGACAACGTCACACGGATCTCAGCCTCGACCTCGATACCCATCGCGTCGTTCTGTGCTTCGTTGCAATTGTACGTATACATTATTATATATTAAACAAAACGCATTTCTTACCTCAAATAAAATGAGTAGATTGTGCTCAGCTTTGTGCATTTACAATAGTAGTTGTCCGTTTGGCTCGCGGTAACGAATTTACAATTGTAATTCACCACGATGTCTCAGGTACGAAATATTCTTTCTTCAATACTAGTACTTTTGATAAACAGTTATAATCTCCTTCACCGTATGTAAAAAATGCCCTATATTAACTTCAATATTCGTTTCGAACTTACAATTAGTCATGTTAAATTGAATTGCTTTTGGAGTTAGGCAGCGGTGGCGCCTCAGCAGGCGACGCCATGTTCACTGCATTCAAAGCTACCGAGGACCGCGCCATTTTTCGCACGAGGAAAGTTCGTTTCGCGGCGTCGGAACATTCCAATGGCTGATATTTCGTTCAGTATCGCGTAATTAATTCCGAGAGTGATATTAAATCGATGGTGACAGTGTGATTAAGTTCCGAAATCGAAGACAACGGTAAGTATTGCGGGCTAACCAAAGAATGATCGAAATCGAAGTTCGACGATCCGCGACCGCGACCGTTGACCGACAACGGATTCATTTTGTTCAAGAAGGGGCACAGAGACAATTTGCCATCAAATTGGTAAGTAACACTTTAATCTGCCTTTCTTAGTCGATTAGTTTAATCAAATACAAACCTCATATAATAAAAAACGAACTTCATAGTTACGAAATATCAAATTTATGTCCCATTAAAGTTTATTCCGCGACGATCGTATGGCGTTCTAGAAACTCATCGATCGGATATAAAAATCGATTATGAAATCTCGTAATATTAGTTGAATAGAAAACACAAATGGTTTAACGTAACAGCACCATGTTATAAACGAACTGTCATTATAAAGTGCAGTATAAATATAAGTATTTGTCTTGACAGACACCACGGTATTAAAAATACCTNTATCCCTTTCGAATAGAAACCGCGATGACAGCTACGATAATGCTTCTCTTTCAGATGAAGTTACGCGGTTTCATTCTTCATCTCAACTATTTCTAATCAGGATGCTTTAATAAAGACACACCGATCTCNTTCGACGATCCGCGACCGCGACCGTTGACCGACAACGGATTCATTTTGTTCAAGAAGGGGCACAGAGACAATTTGCCATCAAATTGGTAAGTAACACTTTAATCTGCCTTTCTTAGTCGATTAGTTTAATCAAATACAAACCTCATATAATAAAAAACGAACTTCATAGTTACGAAATATCAAATTTATGTCCCATTAAAGTTTATTCCGCGACGATCGTATGGCGTTCTAGAAACTCATCGATCGGATATAAAAATCGATTATGAAATCTCGTAATATTAGTTGAATAGAAAACACAAATGGTTTAACGTAACAGCACCATGTTATAAACGAACTGTCATTATAAAGTGCAGTATAAATATAAGTATTTGTCTTGACAGACACCACGGTATTAAAAATACCTTTTCTTAACATTTCCCGTATCTTAAACACGCATAAATCGATGTTCTGTGTAGAGAACATTACAAATTCCTTGTGTCTCAATTCTTATAGGTTCAGATTTCAATTAAAGAAATCCTCTACCTCAGCTAGCTCTCTTGCTCTGGCCTGTTGATGGGCCCAACGTTCCTCTGCGAGCCTGTCGCTCACTCCCCATTTTTCGTGATAGATACGTTGCTTGCAGGTTGGACACTTTTTACCCCCTGTAACAATTTTATGGGAAATTAGTTGTTTGTTCGAAATCAAGTTCAAAGTCATCTTACCATGGAAGGGAGGTGTCTTCATGTATTTTACAAGACATTGTAAATGGAATAAGTGTCCACAATAGAGTCTTTCCACGTGCATATCCGCGGTTTCGTTTCTCTCTGCATTCTCTGGGTTGGCTGGCAGACATGTCTGCTTGCAAGTCTGGCAATGTTCTCGTGGTAAAGTTTTCACAGACCTGGGTGCAATTTCATACAAATTAGGTCCATGCAAGAATTAGAATAATCTTTGTAAATCAATGTACATACTGTACAAGGAAGGAAGCAACGATCTTCAAGGACGGCGACGGTGTGAAGGGGGTTTGAGATTTTTTCCTTAGAGGTGGCTCCACGCACTGCCTAGCTATTTCTTTTGCTTGGCCAAGTAAATGGCGGGTAAACAGTGGAGGGAAATTCGTGTCTGCATCTTCGATTCTAAAGTAAAAAAATTTGTAAATATATTATACATACATACTATGAGAATGTGTTTGTACATAGCTTTATGTTAACATTGTCACATACGTCACACATGTAACTGGATAGTTATCAGACACTCCAATTTTAGCCTTGAAATAATATGATCCCTCTTGAACCTTGAGTGCGATACAAGAATATTTCTGCTTCAATTTTAACTCATCCTCATGTTGCAATATGTTCTTTATGGCTGATATTTCATCGTAACAACAAATCAAGGGGTTTTCATCAATGAAATTACGGATGAACTTCAGTGTTGGTAGAACCTGGAGTAAAATTATTCCAAGTTAAGTAGCTGCACAGGGAAATATAATATTCTTCACTTGAAATATTTACTTGAGCTTTCCCCAGCAACTTCTTGCATTCTCTTTCGCAGACTTCTGTTAAACCGTCCAAGAGCTTCACTGACAACGTTTTACTCTTTAATTCGATTAACAGCGGATTGCTGGGATAGTTCTCGGGGAACTGAATGCACGCAATGATCGTCTTGAACTTTGTTCTTCTGAAAGTGGCACGGATAGCATAAAGAATTAGCAATTGGTCGTCACTCGTTAATTTGTTTATCAGGGCGGCGTGAAACTTACGTTATTTCCACTCGCACCATGGTGCGAACGCAGGAGACGAGACGGCTACCTTCAACGACATTCTGACAAAGTTTTGATACCTCTTGTAATTCATCATCGATAAAGCCCATCAGAAAGTTCCAAAGAATATAGTCGCTACTCGTAACCCCTTGGCATTAAATGGAACGGGGCATGCAAAAGGTTAACTTAACCAAACTAGTGGGGAAGAAATAAAAGGCACCGGGACGAGTTGTCGCGTAGTTCCGCTCTCAAAATTTACAATTATGTCATACGATATCACGATCAAGGTCAGGGGAGGAACCTGCGCCGGTTGCTCACAAACGTGAATCACCTACAACTGTCACGATTTTGATGATCACAACAAGGAAATCGGGAAGGAAGTGGACACGTTCCAATTTCTCGTTTTTACTTTGCACAATCTTACTGCGATAATAATTTTATATATTATATAATAGTGAATGACAATCGAAATTCAATTGAATTTTTATTCAGTTACAAAAATACTAACTGGCAGTTCGCTCTTGTGTGTACCTCGTACTCTATGGTAGTATCCTAACCTAACGAACCCACGTGTCTACGGGAAATTCAAAACAGTCATTCCAAGTCCTTCGACCGGGTAGACAACAATTGAAGAAGACAGTTTATTCCGACAGGCATGTCGGTGATATGATAAACAGTGAATTGAACGTTTATAGAAATGTCGCGAATCAGCGATACGAGAGAAGTGATAATAACCAGCGATAGCAACAGCGAGCACTGGAGTGCAGCAGTTTGGGACCCTCGAACAGGATCAACCTTGTCGACGTACAAGAATGCCGGAGCCCTGGCCCAGCGAACCCTTCAGCTATTGAGCGATAGCTACGTGATCGGTGCAGATGTGACGAAGCCACGGATACACGTCTGGCCTTTAAACAATCATTCACCCGTTTCCAACCTGAGACTGACAACTCCCGGCAAAGTGACAGCCCTGACCTCCAGCCCGAATGGCTCCTACATCGTCGCAGCGATATCTGAAAAACTCTTCATCTGGCAAGTCTGCAACGGACGCCTTCTGGGAAATTTGACCCAACATTATCAAACGGTCAGCTGTTTATCGTTCAGCAAAGACGGTTCGTTGTTCGCGAGTGGCGCCGAGGACGGTCTGGTGTTCGTCTGGTCCTTGTATCGAGTATTGAACGACGAGAGACCTGCGCCAATACATGCGTTCTCTCATCACTCTCTGCCGGTAAAAGATCTGCGGTTCGGTCACGGCGGATCGCAGGGGAGACTGTTCTCCGTGTCTCTGGATCGAACGTGCAACGTTTATGATCCGGCGTCTGGGTCGCTGCTGCTCACCCTCGTGTTCAACGTGCCCCTCACCTCGGTCTGTGTGAACGCGCGCGAGAGTGATTTATTCGTCGGCTGCACCGACGGCGCCGTGTATCGATTCAATTTGCACGAGCCCCCACGTGGAATCGAGCATCACGTGCATCCGCAAGGGGGGGAATCGGACGACTCGGTGGTCTTCCGGGGACACGAATCGCCCGTGGTTGCTCTCTCCGTGTCGATCGACTGCCGATACTTAATCTCCGGCTCGGGTAGCCAAGTTCACATCTGGGACGTCGCTAGCCGTCAGATATTAAGGACGATTACACACAAGGGACAAGTCACCGCCGTGTTCTTCGCGAAACATTATGAGAACTTTCGCGTGAACGACCTTAAACCGAGCTTGCAATTATGTAATTTGCAGAGGATATCCGACGATACCGGGAAGGAGAGTTTGGTCGAGGTGATTTCGAGGGACAGGGATGCGGCGGATATTCTGAACTTTGACTTATACGCAGAGAATAATGCCGGATCCGCGGCCAGGCAGGTTGCCGAGATGAGGGAGGAGATAGACAACTTGAAGAAGATCAACGCTGCCATTTATCAGTACAGCGTTGAATCCATTCTGGGACAAAAATGAGCGGACTTCGAGGAGGAACTTCGCCTGAATACTGTGTTTTAATAATCAACTTACTTGAGAAAGTTTTTATGCTACTACCGACCACAATAAAGCATACCTGTTATGCGCTCTCCACAATGCAGTTTTTTCCTACCGTTTTTTGTTACCTTTTGAAACTTAAAAACAAGCTAACGAGAAAATGTATGCAAGTTATTTTCTATTATGAAATTATTAAAGAAGATTTTCGTATTTAAGTTGATTTTATAAATTATGCTCGCAGGAACATTGGATTCGCTTCTCTGTTTTATGTAAATTTTCGCCGAATATCGAACAACTCAGCGGGAACATTTTCAATAATAATTAAAATGAATTTGGTTATTCGAGAGAATACGGTGGATCATTTCCATGCTCCCTGTTAAATCCTCAAAAATCCAGCCGCTTTATCTTGCCCGTCCAGCTAATATTGTAAAACGTACGGTGATTCCAGCTGACGCGGCTGAAAAATGGAATTAATTATTCGCTCAGCATTAGTCACGATCATAATTTCCGCGGTGCGTAATTTTCCATTGGCGGGTCATAGGATTCCCTCGTATTTTTCATTTCACCTCATCCCGGTCATAAAGGCGTTCCCAGAAATGTTCAATCATTTGTACCAAAGAAGCACGATTTTTTTGTAGCTCTTCATCAATTATTCATTATCCATAAAAGAACCTCTCTGCCCCAACATTGAAATTCTTCAACCTTTGCCTCTGAAAATGAAGACGGAGTCTTCCCAGTTTAAATCGCGAAATCAAATCTTTTTAATGACTGCTAAAAATATTACTCGAGGGCAAACGGGAAAATTGTAACTGCGAGCGTGTATTTCCTGAACGCAAACGGCGAATAGTAATGGATGTACAATTCAGGGCGATGAATCAACCGCAACGTAAATCAACGAATCCGTAATTAGTTTCGAGATCGCAGCCCCGTTTGCAATACAGTTACATTAGGTATTCTTTGAGCACGTGTAGAACTGAACTCTCGGTGTAGGAGTAGTCGGAGATAAAAAGGGAGTTTACCATTCCCCGTAAATTCGTTTCGTTGCACGCTCGTAAGCCCCGGTTATAAGGCCTTTTGCTAACAATAATGGAACTTTTCTTTGTAGCTAACACAATGAGAGGGGTCGAGATACAGGAAGTTCGAGAGAACAAATAAGCTTGTACCGCTCTGCGTTCAAGGTTTCAATCTCCGACCGTTTCTTACATCGAATCGTGCTATGCGGAAATAATTGAAACCGCAAACCGACTTCGGAGATGGTTACTTTAATGAAAACGTAAAACATCATTGGAGATATATTGCAACGCTTTCTATTCAAATGAGACGTGGATGAATGTAAACGAGATGCGTGGCGCGATTAAATTAGGCCTAAGGTGCCATCCTGAGAAACTAGAATATCTTTTCATTTGCATGGGAATGGTAGCGTAGAAGGGGATCGATGTAGGATGACCCAGGCTTCCTTTTTTTTTCCTTTCTTTCGACCGTACTCCCTTGCGTATCGAGCCGAGTTTAATATCTTTTTTTAGAAGAAAATCGGACGCGATACATTTTTATTACGAGGGATTAAGAGTAGTCCGGCACGTTGCACTTCGGAAAAAACTCGGATATACTGTTTGATGTAGACTGTTGGAATAATACGACATAATCTACGTCATTATGATCGTATCACGCATTTATAAATCCTCACACGCGCCAAAGTGTGCCCGGATTATCGCGGATGATCGTTACACTCATTCTTCTTTAAATACAACACGCAGGCTCAATAATTAGTAACTATTTTTCATTAGAACGCGTCGTAATTTCGTTAAATCGTTAGATCGGGGATTTTGTCGATCAAGAGTGTCGTACAAACGTTGTGAGCGTCGAAATTTGACGTGTCGTAAAACCTTACTGAAATATATGAAAAATTTCTGTTTCATTTCGCGATCTACGAGCACCGTCTTGAATAAACGTTTGATGTTTCGATAAATAATGTCCCTGTCTCCCGTTAACTTAATGCGTTCCACGTAATTAACGGACTCAGGGTTAAATAAATCGTATCGGAAGTTAGAGCGAAGTGGACGCGTAAAAAAGAAAAACGTGACGGCGAAACGAAATGGCACAGAACGGAACGGTTTCGTCGAGGGAAGGGCCATTAATTCCCAGAGAAATTTTCCCGATATCGACCATCGGACGAGCGAAAGATTCTATTAAATAATGAAATCATACAATTGTAATCGTATATAACAAATCATGAATAATTCAAATGAGATCATAGTCGCTTGTATTTCTATACTGGAATTCGTCCTAAAAATCTAAGTATTTTGTTACATAATCCACTGATTGGTATAGAAAATTATTTCCCATGAGAAATATATCATGAAACCAGTAACTGTTTGATTTGGACTCGTAGCAGAGGAATTGGCAGCAGCCAGAAAATGGAAAACGAGCAAATTTGTCCCCGTTCTATGCGCAGAATTGTTTGGTCGTGTCATTCCCTGGAACGAGAAACGCTGTCGCTCTATACCGTTGTTTAACTTGGTGAAAAAATCGAATCAAAATTGAAACGAGAACCTGCACGATCCTATAACAATTTTAACGCGATGAGTTATGAAAATCCCGATTGCGAATGCCAGACATGTAATTCGATGAAATATTAATCGGCGCAATTTTTACTCCGATCATCTTTCTCTATATCGCGATTGCCCGGAGTATTTTACTTATTTAGTATTTCGAAAAATAAAAGCCCCGCTCACCGCGATTCGGCTCTGAAATCAATTAGAGATCCCTGTAATTTATATTATATTGGAAATGAGTTCCCCGGTTCCGTGTCATTGCGTCAAACACAGTGGGGCGGCACGGCGGTTCCCTGTTAATTGCAAAATACGATTTATGAGGAAACATCGAACAGTTTGGTCAACATTAATCGCAGTTTCCGGCTGTTTACACGCACACCCTTTTATCCCGCGCTATGTGGGTATTTGCATTCGTGCCGGAACTCATTAGGAGAACTTTAAACCGCACTTTTCGGCTTCGTTCCATGTACCGCTGTTCAACACGTTTTTTTCATCAAACGAATTATTCCCCGAGTTTTACGAGGGTACCATTTGAAAATAGAGATTGAACATATTGCATCGCATATCGACGCACTTTTCCATAATTGCACGCCGCTGAAAATCCCACCGATAATATATTAGAATTTTTACTTCCTGACGAACAATTAGCCGAGGTAATTTTGTAAAATAAGATCCGCGTGGGCCGAGATAACGAGCCATCGAATCAGCATAGTGATCGGGACGGGGCGGGAACCGAGTGGGAAAGAGAGGGTTGAAAAGAAGGGGGTTGCATCCCCCGTAGCCGGTCGAGGCGCAAGGTATAAAATCAGACGTCGGGTACCTGACGGTGTTCAGTGTTCAACGGAATCCCGTATCACTTCCATCGAATCTCAAGATCTCATAGCAATGAGAAACTATCTACCCGTGACCCTGGTGGTCTTGATATTTTCGACCTCTCTCAACCGTAAGTGCGATCCAGGAGGATTCGCGGATCATTCGAACGCCTTCGTGCTCGTCATTTCTTTCTTCTTTTGTTTTTAGTAATTTTTTAGTTCTGTCGCTTCGCTAACGATTCGATCATTAATCGAGCTCGAAATAAGAATAGAAGTTTTCATGGAAAATCTGTAATCGTNTCGTGCCTCGTCATTCCTTTCTTCTTTTGTTTTTAGTAATTTTTTAGTTCCGTCGCTTCGCTAACGATTCGATCATTAATCGAGCTCGAAATAAGAATAGAAGTTTTCATGGAAAATCTGTAATCGTTTTTTTTAGTATCCCAATGCGAATTGCGAGATTTCCAAGGCCAACGATCGGGATCGAGCAAAGGCAAGATATTCGCATTGATTTTCTTTCGAAATTACGTTTTTAACGCACCGATCCTCGATCTCGATGTGATTAGTTTAATTGACTCTCTGTGTGTTTGACAAAAATTAGCTGACGAGTGCATGACTTTTAATATTCTCTGCTCCGAGCTGGCCTCAGCTTCCTTTCATGTTTAATTAAAACAGAAAAAAATATGTTCTAAAAAACTTCCTCTGGCGCTTTTGCTACAAATGTTGGTACGGGTCTCTGTGGGACGAGGCGGAAATTATTTGAAAAATATCGTGTTTTGTTGAAATAGAATATGGGAAAAAGTCTGGATGTGGTGTAATACTGAGTTTTGTTTAATCTTCGTATTGGACAACGAGTTTCATTGTTGACGCCGTGATTTTTCAGAGGGAGAGAGGATAAAGACTAATGACAGACGAGCTTCCGGTCTCTTGGCTTATCCCAGGATCGGTCGATCCGATTTATCCATCAATTTCAACCGCCACCGCGACATAGAACCGGAAACTGAACTCTACAATCCTGACTTGGACAGTTCGGATAAAGATTATGAAGGTACTTATAATCCTAAACCGATATCTACGCGATTTCTGAAAATCATTTCTTCCAATGATAAGTGATAAATCTTCGAACTTAATTCGATATAGTACAATCAGTAAATATACGCTTATTCGGATAACGCTGAACGATGAAACAATATCTAAACTTGTGAACATCATTTTTCATAATGATTAATGGCTGGGCAGCCAGTTTGACGTGGAATACATTATTCAGTGAAGACACTTGTACATTTCTTCGAAACTACTTCTCCGAGACAAAACACAGAATCCCCGGCATAATCGTTCGGTTCATCTGATTCACAGATCCTCGCAATCTGACCCCCGGATTCGCGGGGAGAACTCCGAAGCACGTACCGAAGGAACTCGCTTGGCTGATCTCACCTTCCAAAGACTATCGACCCTGGCAGAAGATCGACGAAAGGCTCGTCTACCCACCGATACGAGGTAAGTGATGCATGATTTTTATTTTTTTACACTTTTTGCTTTGACATCGACCATGTAAATGTGCGTCAGAAGAATGATTATGCATTCGATTAATTTCTAACGAGGATGCAAGAAAATAATTGGCTGTTGAACTGTAGCCAGACTAACGCATAAAACTTGTACCGGATCAACAAGAAATTTCATACCGAGATTAGTGGGGAAAAAAACATTTCCACGTTTTCCGCGTCGCATGTCGATACCCGATCCGCGAACAAAAGCACGGGAACGTTTGTCGCGAATGTTTTGTTGATGCACGCGATCCAAATGCCAATTTAATTTTTACCCTGGTACGGGTAGTATTTCATTGCCAGCTCCCACCCTCGCGGCCCGCACCGCTTGCGCGACGCGTTTCCCAACGAATAAAATGCTGTTAATGCGTTATTTATACCGGTTCGAATTCCATCAGGGAATTTTGTTACGGTCTGCAGATAGATGATAATCCATTTTCGTCCTGGGAAAAATTGTCTGCAGTTTTCCATGGATTTATAATTTGTTTCTTCGTTCAATTTTTTATTGTACGAAAATCTGCTTGCAACTAGTTAGGTATATTATGCATGGAGCTAGACTCGATATTCTTTTTGTGAAATTAGGAAAGAGGTGGCTTTTTTTTTTAATTTCTTGATTCTATGAGCGCTTGAGAAGTTTAGTTTCTGGTCACGATTTGTTTCTTCTTTTAATGCTACGCTTGATGTTCGTTTCCGTTTGGTACTGCCTTTTCTGGAATTTGCTTTGGTTTTTTCGATTGCGTCGAGCACGTTTCGCACGTCTGATTGTGAAAATTTTGAAATTAGGGAAGATTCGTGGATCCGTGATTTCAGGTTCTCGAAACAGCCAGATGAACGGGTACACGCCGAGGCTCGGTCGCGAGAACGACGTCGAGCGGTCCCTCTGCAAATGATGTCCAAGCCGAGCCGATATAACGGACCCGTACCGCGATGCAACCGAATCTGTCTTTACCTCGTGGCCAGCGACCGATATAATTGTAAAACTTTCCTAAAAGCTATCAAGGAATTGTAGAACGAGATCCTCTGTGCGAAACACGAATTCGAAACCCATTATCCTGCGAGAATTTATTGAAGTTTGCACGTGTATACGTCGTGGCATAGAATTTCCGCTGACTCACGAAAGCCGTAATAAAGCTGGTGAAACGATGTTTCTTTACCTCCCTTTCTCGAATTTTCTTTCCCCGTCGAACCTGCATTTCATACGAACGGCGCGCACCGCGCGCGCCCGCTCATTCCTTCTTCCCCTTTGTGCGTGAATTATTGATGGACCATCGTAAATGGACGTCGGTCGAATTAAACATTAATCACTTCCTATGTAATAGAAATATTTACTCGGCGAAATTGCTACGTAATTCTCGCGTTTAAGCCGATTTATTTCATTACATTCGATACGGATGTTTGCTAATATAATTAGCGAGTCGAGCTGAAACAATTCACCAAATAATACCTTCGCGAGTTTCCAATTTCTGCGGTCCGATTGAACGCAAAGGGAAAACGATTACAATTTCTAGCTGGGGCTCAGACCGATTTCATTACCGCGTTAATGAGCTCGCGTTCTGATCAATAGGATACCCTTTTAAAGACACCGATAAACGATCTATTCCTATTACGCTAATCGGAACCAGACAGCGCAACGTCGGTATTAATCGCCTCGCTGGTTCGAAACGAGATGAATCTCAGCAGTGGGACTGTAGGACTTTATTACATTTCTCGAAGGAATACCGCATCGAGAGTTTCGTGGCCGGGTTTCAGTTGACCGTGGCGTAGTTTAGAAATTCCATCGCCAAACGTATCGAGACAATGGACCCCTTTTAAGACCCCTCCGGGCCGGAGGCGAGGGATCGATCGGCCCGTGGAAGAGTGACACAACAATAACTCGATGACGTGTAAAATTCAATCGTTTTATTAATTGACAAAGTGTTCATAATGGGCAGCGACGCGGCTCGCGCCGGCCACGCTATATTAAATACGTGTACTGCGATAACAAATATGTACACACGTAGAGTACGTAACAAACTAGTGATACACCTCGAGAATGATTAGGGGAGATAACGTTTATTCTTGTCCGAAGAGGATCGCCGCCTCTTCTCTCCTTATATTTACAAATCGCCCAGATCCGCGGGTATTGGCAACTAGAAGAGATTTAGGTACTAAAAAAATCGCACACGCATTCTCCTCGTTGTACGCGCTCTTCTCCTCTTCCTCTGCGAGCGATCGCAGCGGGAAACTAGCCGGATCGTAAAAATTTTACAGTCTAGCTACCGTTCGTTGGTCGAACGACCGAGCAAGCCAGGCAGACAAGCGAACAGACACGAGGGACTGGCTTCGAAACTGCACATCTATCGACGCCCTTAACCGTCGTCGGATCGGTCGAATCGGTCGAAAGGTGAATTTAGAGCTGGGGATCGAATGGGGGACCGGATGGAAATGAAGTAACTGCAGTTTCTCTATTGGAAGAACTATAATCAAACGAACGTTTCAACATATTGTACACCTTGAGTAAATCGATTTTCTATAAACGATCGACGTCGAAAAATATCGCTTAAAATTATGATCNGAATGGGGGACCGGATGGAAATGAAGTAACTGCAGTTTCTCTATTGGAAGTACTATAATCAAACGAACGTTTCAACATATTGTACACCTTGAGTAAATCGATTTTCTATAAACGATCGACGTCGAAAAATATCGCTTAAAATTATGATTAGCAGTTATAAAAAAGTGACGAGTCTTACAAATTCTAGCTATTTACATAAACGGCGAACGTGGCCCGTTAGAGAACGTGCAGTTTCGAGGCTCTTACGCAATCGATTAGGTTGGACAGACATAAGTTGAATTGGATTCGATCAAATATATTTCTGTTATGCTACTTTCGATATAACATCTGCCGGACGTCATGTAATATACGCACGAGATACAAACTTTCTAGGTCCCTGTATGCATACAATTCTCCTTCTCACTTACGCTCGAGGAATGTGGATGATTTAAAAAGTGTGAGCCGTTCGCGTAACGATATAACAATTACAGTGTATTATAGTACATACAGTATAGTAGCGGAGGAAGTACAAAACACAGTCTCTTCTAATTATTCGTCGGCTAACGTTTGGCAGCGGGACTGTTATCGAATCTCATCGTCGGTGAAACAAACAAATCGAACGAGTGACACGAGTATCACAGGCTAATTTAAATACAGAACACATTTCTCCGTTAACAATTCCGTCGTTCGTATGCACTTGCTTCGCGGCGAACCCAAGTTTCACCGTATAAAATGCGACAACCGAACACAACGATAGGAGGACGAGATTCCGGATGATTCAACACAGCGCTCAATCAATTATACGTCGGGCTTGTTGTTTAAAAAACGAAAATCGAGAGTTTGAACACCGGGTAAAGCGACGAACGAGGTTCGAAGGTGCGAGCCTAGTCTCCCAAAAGCCGGGACGCGTCTCACAGGGAAACGAACTCGTGCGGGGGTTGGATGATCCGCGGGGGCGGCGGCGGCGATAACCGCAGGTCGACGTCCGTCAGCGAGAACGCGGAACTCCCGTTGGCCGTGACTCGCGGCCCCATATTGTCATAAGGCGAGCACAGGTCGCTCGATCGCAACGCCCGCCGAGGAAGCGTCGCGAAGCTGGACACGCTGCTGGCCGATGGAAGCACTCCAGTAGCTTTGCTCACCGAGGACCCGTGAACTGGGAGGTCCAGGAGGTCCGGGTAACAACGTTCCGAGGAGTCCTGCGGCACTGACACGGAGATGAAGATGTTCCCGAAGACACCGGCCGGGAGGACGCCGCTCGTGAACTCCGGGGGCGGCGGCGGAAACACGGCGGTGCACGGGACCGACCTCATGACGCTCACGGACCCGGCGCTGACCTCGGGACGAAGCCTCTCCACGGTGACGGTGGCCGCTCCCATGGGATCGCACAGAGAGCTCCTCTCCGCCAGTTCGAGATCGCCCGTGCTACAGGCTTCTACTAAACTACCGTGACCGCTGCCCCGGTCGTTGCTGTTACCAGGAGTCGTCGTGGTCACGGACAGGTCGAGCAGCTTCTTCTCTTGATCGCCGAAGCTGGTGCTGCCCTGGAGCTTGACCTTCTCGCGGGCGCTTTGCCGACGAGACCCACCGCACACGCACAGGACCAACAGCACCGCCGAAATGGAAGCACACAACGCGGCCGCTCCGCCTCCCGCCAGGCTCACCCAGAGCAGCCAGTTGTCGCTCTGGGAGAGCGTGGGCGCCGTGTACACCCGAGGGATCGCTATGCTGACCGTGTCCATCGCGAGACCGGCAATGTTCTTCGCGAAACAAGAATACTCCCCTGCGTCCCCGTCACTGGCGTTGTAAACGGTCAAGTTGTTCCACCTGTCGATCAGTTTAGAAGACGATCGTTCGTTGTAGTTGACCTCGGACGTAGTGTAGGCCACGTACGTGCCCGAATAAGTCTGGTCGGTTAGCTTGGTCGCGTTCACCGGACCGCCGTTCAGTTGCCACCAGACCTCGGGTTCGGGGTCTCCGGTGGCGAGACAGGCCAGGCTCAGGTTCCCGTTGGTCTCCTCTTGAATACTGCTGGCCAGTACGAAGACCTCGGGCTCGCAAGCGAACTCGCTCGGCTTCACGTCTTCCCACTTGCGGCCCTCGAGCCTCAACGGCGACGAACAAGACTGAGGCACGGAGTACAGTTTACTAGGCCCGTTCGGAATCAGCCAGCTTCGGAAGTCTCGCAATCGGCAGTCGCAGCTCCACTGATTCCCGTCCAGAGTCAGGGTCTTCAATCGCGGCAGACTGGATATAACAGACACCTCGAGGTACTCCAGTCGATTTTGGTCTAGCCTCAAAGATTCTAATCCCGTCAGGTGGACGAACGCCTCGCCGTGTATCGCTGCCAACGAACACCTCTGCAATTCCAAGTTCCTCAAATGCTGAAGCGTGGGAAACTGGTGGCTCTTCAAGTTCCCCAACGGGTTTCCGCTTAAGATCAGGATCCTCAGCCTCTCGTTGCCCTGGAACGTTCCCGGCTCCAGCGACGACACGTGGTTGTCGGACAGATCGATCTCCACGAGGATCCTCATGTCCTTGAACGAGTCCGCGTGGATCTGATGAATGCCCGCGTTCCTCAGGAAGACTCTCTGGAGGTTCAGCAGCCCGGACCGCTTGAAGACCTCCGACTGAAGCGCGGGGATCTTGTTGCCGGACAGGTCGAGCACCTGCATGTCCGGGTCCAGGGAAGCCGGAAGCGAGGTGAGGCCGGCGTCCGGGCACAGGGCCGATTTCTTACCGGACGTCCACTTGCACCGGCACACGGCCGGACAGTCGGTCCAATCTGGGAACGCGGCTGCCTTTGAGAGTAACGCGAACGAACCGAGGAGGAAGAATATGGCCAAGAGGATTCGCCCTTGCAGGGGATGGTGCCCTGCTCCTTGCATTGTCCCTGTCGATCCTCCACTCGTCGATTAGAGATCTGCAAATAGAAGGAGAATTCCGTGATCGTGTGCAACGTGCGTCTCGTAAATTGCGTCGAACTTGCGGCCCACTCGTGGGATTTAATAATTGGAAAGTTCACGGTGTCTGATCCCGTTATTGATCCGTCTACTTCGACGTTTCAAAGGTCAGCCGATCGATAAAGATGATGGATACATTTCGGAAATAGGACTGTAGCCGGTTGATATATTACACGCAGTGTCGAAAAAGTGGATAGGTTTAGGGTAGTATCGGAATATTAAAGAGAGTGGACGGGGGATCCGTCGGGTGGAAACGTAGATAAGGGTGAAACCATTTTGTTCCGGACGAGAGGGGATAAAAAAAAGCGAAAGTCTATAAATTATGCGGACGTATACGGTAATAAAATGCGAGCGATAACGTCGGTTAAATATAAAATATAGAAAAACGGGCGAAGTAGTTTCGCTTTTAACGCGGCGTATTCAATCCCTCGCAAACAAGCCGGCGGTTTTGGTTTGCCAAAAAACACGGGCTCCTCGTGTAAATTAAAATGGGTCATATCCCGTTGTATAAACGTGGCCGCAACGGTTACGAAAACAGGCTCGAAGCACGTATCTTCCTCAATATATTCGCGTTATTCTGCGTCCCGAAACATTTTCTCTGGCTGCACTTGTAAAAACAAAAATAAGGAAAAAACCGAACCTGTTGACTGTTGCGGAACACACCCCCCGAACTTTTTCAGAAAAGCGTCAGGAAAAACGCTCTGATATCTCTATTCATTCTCATTGCCCCTTGTTTACGCCCGTACGAAACTAAAAGGGCTAATTAAGCAACTCGATTCCCGTGTGAAACCAAACAATCGTTACAACAAACAAAAAAGAGCGAAGGCTCCCACGTTTTACAGGCTGCCTCGCTCTAAAACTCGTTAAGAAAACGTTACGGCGAACGCGGATCGCGGATTAATAGAAGTTACACTCCGCGCGTCTCAACTTACGAGGACGCTAACAACTATGTACGATCTCTTTGTACACTTGCTTTCGGACTCTCACCGTACACTAATGCCGGCAATTACAATATCGTCGCGCTCTGAACTACAATTCGCGTTAAAACGGTCCGAAACGCTCGCGTACGTCGTTCCAGCCCATTCTCGGTGCCGCGTGTAAAATTACTCGTGATAATTTCCGGATTAACACGCGCTCTCTCCGCGGCGGTGCTCGCTCGTTACGAGGCAAACTGTCTCCGCTTCTGCCGTTTTATCGCGCGTCCGCTGGTTAAACAACGCTCCTACGTTTATCCGATTTTAACCACTTAACTGAGAACGGACCAATTAAAATTGTTTGCTAATTGATTTAGTGGCATTCCGCTTGATCGATTCCTAAGAGGAACAGAAATATCGGCGAAGAATGCTCGTGCCGCGAGACGATAAAGTTAATAAACAGCCGGATCGTTTACATCTGTAATGCCGCGTAATTTATTTACTCGATTATGAATATTAATGCGGCTGCAATTGAAATGGAAATTGGCGTAAGTGTCGGGGGGGTTTTAAACGTTGTTCGACGAGTTATCGGGGCGAATCGAATTAAGAGGGTAACGATACCGACGCGGATGAATCATCCGCGAAATTCTCTCGCACGTGTTGCTCGTAAAACGCGGATGACCTAAAATAAAAATTAAACCGGCGGCGCGTCGCGAGCCGAACGCACTGTAGCCGGTCTGTCCTCGTTTCGCACGGGAAAACTAAAAGTCCGCTACTATAGTTCGAGGAACTACTGTACGAGACACTTGTCACCTGCCGGGACGGTATATTTCTCAACGTAACGGCTCGGAGTCTGTCGATATCAGACGCAGACGTCCTTAATTTTCAACCGTTCGCAGCACGACTCGATCTGTTCCGAATCATTTACAAAAATCGAAAACCGGTAAACGAGAAACTGTCTCCGGTTCTATTCTCTGACGTGATACATCTTTTTCTGAACGAGGCAATTAAAGGGATTGTAGGAGGCATCGGGTAACGTAAGAAGCGCGTGTCACACGATAGGATGAAGGGGAAGGTCTCTCTCTTTCCTTTCTCGCGTAAGCTTATTCTTACTTGAGCGTCTGGTTCGGCCGGCACTAAGCATGCCGTCTGCGAATCTGAATGGGGCCGTCATGCCTGCGTGGACGCTTCCATTGTTTCTCAGGGGCTTTCATTTCGCCGACCGGGGTCCTCCTCCGAGCATCACAAAGCCATTGTTGCCCGGGACCTCTTAGATTTCATTCTGATTAAGCCGCCGTGGCCGGCCGCTCCGCACGCCGCTGATGTGGCCCACTTTTACCAATCACAAATCCCACTCGCGCCGCCACAGAACGGGTTTCTGCATCAAAAACAAATCCACGTTCTGCAATGATCGTACAACATCCGTCTACCTTGAAAAATAATTTTTACGCGAACGATAAAACTTGGTCTCGCAGAGGCGTCCAATTTAAAAGTTGATGCTCAAGGGGTTGTTTCTTATCTCTTTTAGGGCTGCTAGATTAAAAGCGTAATTGCCGGATATTTTATGGAACGGAGGGGAGTTTTTAGAGTCCGAGGGTGGTGGGAATTCCAGCGGGCACAGTTCGGAACCTGCTTCCGGCCTCTCGCTAAGGCATATTAATTGCTGACGCCCGCTAATGGTATGCCCGCGTAATGCGCCGCGAAATTTATATCGATCATAAATTAGACGGAAAGACCCACGCTCGGGCGGCCAAATAACTCTGGATATCGCCTGCTATTTCGACTGACGGGGCCCGGGAATTGAATCGACCGACGACGACCAAGTTACAATCGGAATGTACGCAAGACACGGGGTTTGGGTAAACTGTAAAAATCGAGGAGCATAAGCAGCGTCGTGTACCGCGGTCAGGGTGACAGGTTCGTTGAGCAATCGAGGGCGGGCAGGCAGGTCCGGGTTCGATTCGACGCTCGATTACTCGAATCGACTGGTCCTCTCTACGTGTCGTGTACGTGTCAACTCGAGTTCTCCCCCGAGCGAGCTCTTCGAGTGCATCGACCGCGGCAAATTCGCTTACACACCGCACGTACGTACTTGCAGCCAGAATCTGCGAACGCGACGAAAAATCCCGTGGGCTCCTCTCGCGGCCCGGCCCGGCCTGACCAATCGCTGACTCGCACCACTGGCTCGTTGAAATATTAAACGCCGAGATACCACACTGTATCGCACTCTCCGCACCTCCTCGCGTATGTCCTTCGCTCTGGTTCCTCTCGTCCTTTTGTTTATCGCCGAGCTCGTCGAGGCGAGCGTACGTAGCTCGCGAGGAAACCGAACGACACCGACGAGTAATCGGTGCGCGTAGGAGGGATCAGACGATTCCGTGCACGGTTGATTGATTGAACACCGCACGAACGTAGGAACGAAGCCCGCGGAGAAACCAGTGGAAACGGACCGACGTACGGGGCTCGGTCGCACTTGTCAGCTTCCTCTCCACGCGTACCGTGAACGTGTGTTCGCTCGTTCTCACGAGAGGACACCCCCCACCTGGCGAGCGGGGTCGTCGACTGGCATCGACGACCACTTTTCTATTATCCTCTCGTCGGACCGATCAATCAATCCGCTCGCGCGATACGATAACGGCCGCTGGCTGTCCGCGAACACCTCCTCGTCGTCGGTCCGCTATCCTTCCCTGGCCGGTCCTCTAGGCGAGAACAAGAGACGACGGATGCTGCGTCCATCGAACATTTTCGTCCTCCGCCGGGCGAGCCTTCCGCGAGATCACAAACGCGTTCCAGTTTTTTTCCACTGCCTCCCGCGAAACCCCTTTTCCTCTCGCCCTTTAAGCACGGGTCTCGGGATCGCGAAATTCCTCGCGAACTCACGCACACGTAACGCGAAACCTGCAGATTTGCCGCAGAGGCCAGCGACACGGTGCCTCCGTATTTCCGTGTCTGTTCCTCTCGCTACCCCTTCTTTCGCCCTTACGACCCCTCTACGATCGCACGCCCCCCTATTCCTCTCTTCTCGCGGTGCTGGTTCTCGCTCGCTCGTTACCCATAGCTGTCCCTTTCCGGCTCCCTTGCCGCATAGCCCGCCCGCGGGCAGCACCGGCGAATTCTTCTTCGATCAAATCCACCCCCGCAAAGCTAACGCCTCCGCCAGGCTTGCCAACTGGCATCCCCGTCTAGAACTATTAGAAGACCGCCGTCTAATATCTCTATTCCTCTGTGTCCGGCACCGTCTGCGATGGTCGCGTCAAAAACTAGCGAAACTGTCCGCGTCGTTAATTGAATCGTTCGGACGCGGTCGGTGGCGAACGTTCAAAGGACAGAAACGATTCGACGGTTCTAAAAGAAATAGTCTAGAAGTCGGGACATTCGAGAGAGTGGTAGCACTGCGCTGGCAAGAGGGTCGATACGCCCACGCTTATCGACTGCCGCGTAGAATTATCAACGGATGCTGCGAAGGAGAGGAGGCGAGACCGGGAGGGTAATAAGGTTTCGTGTCTCCGCTTGCTTCTACGTTTTTCAGCATTTTATTACAAGAATATAGTATAAACTTTCGCTCGATATGTGTGTGTACATGTATAGTAAGTATGTATGCATGTAATGTCGTACGTATTCATGTAATCATGCGGGTGGTGATGTGAGTGGGCGTGTACGCGCGCGGATCTTTGATCGCACGCGCGTGATTCTTCCTTCTTGTTTTTTTTTTTTCTTTATACATATAGAATCTCGCACACCTCGTCGTTTGTTTTTCAATCCCAGTAACCCCCATCATCGTCGTCGACGACCCCAACACAGGCCACGATAGTCATAGCTTTTTTAGTTGATCAATATACGTATAATAATATATCTTGTGTTTAATCTTACGTTTTTTTTTTTTTTTTAATCTTATCTCCGCTAAATTGTAATCTATATATAGTTATATCTTTTCTGTACGTGTCTGTCGGTGTACCTGTCTGTATCTGTGTCGTGTGTGTTTCATCTTGTTCGTTACTGGAAACATACTTGGCAATTCACGTCTAATAGTACAACGAAGCATTTTTTTTTGTTTATTTTCATTTTTTGTTTTCTTCACTCGGATCTCTTTCTTTTTTTAAAATCCACTCGCTCGTTCGCACGCTCTTCCGCTCTCTCAACGATACGCGCCACGATGGCCTCTTGCTCGATCGGATCGACGCGATGACCACTGGTCGCGATCATTTTAATTGATATGTCAGTGGGTTTTTATCCTCGTAACTCCCGGGGGAAGCGTAGTTAACCGTCAGCCACTTCCATAGCTCGCCGCTGGGTTATTTCCAACTGTTCGCTGCGATAAAGCGTACGTCAGTCCGGCGTCTTCGTCGGTGCGATGGGTCGCGTTCGTCGGAATACGAAAACCGGCGAGATTCAACATTTTCGGAATTAGATCTGTAAGTATGAGTCGACGCGCGATAAAAATTGATTGGGACGCGTTGTACGCGAGACTGTATNTTTTAATTGATATGTCAGTGGGTTTTTATCCTCGTAACTCCCGGGGGAAGCGTAGTTAACCGTCAGCCACTTCCATAGCTCGCCGCTGGGTTATTTCCAACTGTTCGCTGCGATAAAGCGTACGTCAGTCCGGCATCTTCGTCGGTGCGATGGGTCGCGTTCGTCGGAATACGAAAACCGGCGAGATTCAACATTTTCGGAATTAGATCTGTAAGTATGAGTCGACGCGCAATAAAAATTGATTGGGACGCGTTATACGCGAGACTGTACGCGTCTCGGTGATTGTTTCGATCGGCGGCGCTCGTCGAAGCGAACCGGGCGACCAGTTTTGTCCGCGGGAAATGAAACGGCATTCGTATTCGGAGGAACTTTTCCCATTTCACCTGCGTTTTCATACCTTTGTAGTGTATGTCCCTGTTCATCGTCGGACAGTTCTTCTGTCCCTGGGGAGTAAAAAAAAAACAGAGAGAGAGAGTTTCCAGACAATTATACGCGGGTCATCAAGACTCAATGCGCGTTTTACCTCCTCAACGTTGAAGTTGATGTTCGTTCGAACGGGACGATGATGAAGTGGCTGGGGCGGTCTGAAATTATTCCCGAGCGGCGCGTTCGGATGCTCCTTGTCCCCTTGCATCAATTGTCGCAACGCGAGAAGCTGCAAAACGGAACACAACCGGGAATCGAGTGAATATCGCACGCCTCAAACCTCTTTTTTTTTTATCTCTAACGCCGTCTTTGCTTTCTGCTCTTTTCCCCGGGCCCTTACGCCTCTCTCGTTTTTTCACGCTTTACTCGAGCCGGATTAATAGTCTGAAAGCCCTGAAAGAGCGCCGAGCCTCCTAATGGGTATTGTGGGGATTTATTTCTTTGACTCGACGCCGGTGTAGAATATTTTCTCTTTTAATCATTGGATGCCAAAGTTTCTGCGTCCCGCGCATTTATTTTATTCCCCCACCCTCTTTGTCTTTTGATATCCCTCCGACGGCGGCCAGGATTAGAAATTTTCCGGAGTAATTTCAAAAATGAACTCTTTGTTATTCCCGGGACTCGGGAGGAATTGCGGTAAGGATTAAATGGACGCGGAATTCGATTGGCCTCTCGGAGATATCGAGCGAAAATTAGGTAAATAAGACACCTCGGTTCTTTATCGTCTTTGCGCGGCGTAATGGCCAAACAGACTCGGCGAGCTAATAGGTGGAACGTCGCCCATTATAGATATCGATTTATCGATGGTTCAATTTTGAGAAACTGGGCGAACGACCATCGCGCGCTGCTCCCTGTTCTCGTCGCCTTTGCGTTCTGCTCTTTCGAAACGACCTTTCCCGTCGTGTAACAGCTTAATAGCCTGAAAGTTAACGCGGCGGCCCCGGAGAACTGCTATACAGATATCGACTCCTTGACTTTTGATAGGAGTAGTTCGCAGGAACACCTGCTCGCGTATTTTAAACTCCGAACTTCGGGACTAAACAGTCACGCGAGATAATTAACTCGAAATTCACGCCTCGTTAAGAAATTGCCAAGTTCGTTTTCGCGATTAACTTTTCCATCCGCGGGATCGCGTCGGGAAAATTCTTCCCTCTCGGCCGTTCGCCAGAAAACCGGCAGCTCGCGTACACTTTTCGAGAGATCGCTTTGATAAACACGCCGGGGGGTTAATAATCGTCGGGCCGGACATCACCGGACGCTCTTTTCGCTCTAATGGAGTGCGGCCCGCAGAGGACGGGCTTTAGAATATTCGATGGACCGCGTGCACCTTTGCGCGTTTCCTTTCCTCGCTGGAATTTTTCCGTGTAACGAGCAACGTTCTGCGTGTACACTACCGTCCACAATTTAAGACCCGATTTATGCTATCAACGATCGACGNTTGCGCGTTTCCTTTCCTCGCTGGAATTTTTCCGTGTAACGAGCAACGTTTTGCGTGTACACTACCGTCCACAATTTAAGACCCGATTTGTGCTATCAACGATCGACGACTCGTTTTTCGTCGCTCGTTTTATATCCGGCACAGACGGATCTTGACACGCTCGGCGCTGGCCCGAAAACGCGATAACTTATATAGTTTTACTGGGTTCGTTATCGTGATTTACCGTGTAATTTGTCATACGATTTTATTAATGATGTATCTACGTCTNCGGCGCTGGCCCGAAAACGCGATAACTTATATAGTTTTACTGGGTTCGTTGTAGTGATTTACCGTGTAATTTGTCATACGATTTTATTAATGATGTATCTACGTCTCGATGTATTTGATAGACGGTAAGGAACCGGAAGATTTTTGAACAGGAGTGTAGGTACGTGTATCCGTTGTTGTCGCGTTGCTCCTTTCGGTGTGCGCCTCGGTTATTTTGCATCCCTTTGATGTCGTCCCCCGGCTAACTTGCCCCGAAAAATACTAGCCGCGGAATCTCGACGCCCCGTTTTAGCAAGTATAATTCTTCGCACGCCACCGCACCGCTCCGCTCTGTCCCCGATAAATTTATTAAAATGCATCAGGGCACCCGTGTACACCTAAATCAACCCGCGAAAGTGCCCGCCGAATCATCGATCACGCCCATAAATCAGCCTCCAGTCGTTCGATTCTTCAAAGCTTCCGTCAGACGTAATCAAATGTACGAAACAATCGTTCTTACGATTGTCAACTGTTTTCATCTGCGTCGCGTCGATCGAAAGAGAAACGAAAATCGTGCGAGGATTAATTTCCCCTCAAGAACATTCGGACAGAGCGAGTTTCCGGCGGAAGAGAATAGATCCGTCTCTGGCTCGAGCCTGTTTGCGCGTACACCCATTTTATTTTTTTCAGCTCGCATGCATCGAGATAGGAAACGAATTTCTCAAAGATAATACGCGCGCCGATCGATTCCCGATTCCGTCCGGGTAATATTAAAATACGAAGCGGATGGCAAACACGCGAGGTACACGGGACGAGGACGGGGATCGCAGTTCCGTTTCCGGTTCTCCTCGATTTTCCACGGGGGGGAGAGGTAGGGGTAGACGCGATACACGGAGGAATCACGGGGGTGGCCGGCGTAAAACGATCCATTTTGCTGATTGATTCGCCGCCAGATATCCATTACGCGCCGGAATGAAAATGTCATCCGTCGTTTTGAAAAATTATGCCCCGCAGATCGCGAGATCTGCCCGATGCAAACGGCGGTCATCGCCGGCCGACATGTGCCGGAGATCGTTCTCGTTCGACGAACGCGTCCGCGAGATTTAATGAACCCCGGACCGATTCGAAATCTGTTAAAAATAGAGCCGATCAATTTCTGATTTAATCGAACGCTGGGACGCCGGGTTAAGCCCGAACTTTATTCCATTGTTCGCCGTATCGTTTATAAGGAGGGAAAAGCATTGAGACATCAAAGCGTGATTGCGAGACGATAAGGAACCCGGGTGAACCAATTTCCTTAGCTCCGCATGCGTGTTACAGTGCCTGGCGAGAGATTACGCCTCGCCATTGGCCACGCGAAATCGTTAAAAGAACATCAGAAACTACTTTCGTGCGTGAGCTACCGCGATTCCTCAAACCCTCCCGGTACACCTGCTATCGTTGCTGCCGGCAACGAGATAGAAATTCGAGATCCCCTTCAATCGTCGCGGAGTGGAAGAATAGAGCCGAAATGAAATAAAAGATAACGTTCTTCTCGCGGCGTACGATCGTAGGAAACGTTCCGGCGCGTCGAATTACTCGAGACAGGAATATTCGGAAGGTAATCCGACGGTAAATAGTAAAAGCCGCGAGCTACTTTTGAGTTTCTTTGATTCGAGGCTCGGACCATCGATCGGACAACGACCAATCAACCGTTTCCACCGGTGGTAGGGTTATCGCGAGATCCCCCCAGCACCCATTCACCGGCAGAATAGCCCGACGATTGCACTAGAGAAGCTAAACCTCCTCCGGGCAACTCGAACTTCGGCCATCGAACAGTCGCAAACAATCGGTTATTCGTAGTCGTGGGGATCAGCGGAAACTGAATAGTTATTCGAGTGCAAAGTCGATTGGATCAAGCTAATTTTCTCGCGATCCCTCATGCTCCATAATGCATTCGGCGATAATCGACGAGGACTGCGTTACGCATTTAGAAGATTCTATGCNCGCGATCCCTCATGCTCCATAATGCATTCGGCGATAATCGACGAGGACTGTGTTACGCATTTACAAGATTCTATGAAACACGAGAACGAATAATCCATCGGATCGGGGGTTTATTTCGAAAGAATGGAGTCGCAGATTAAAACGGTCGATCGCGAAGGAACGGCGCGGCGCGAGATGCAAGAAAATAAAATTAAATTGAACGGCGTGATTCCGTGCTAAGAATAAGCGGCGCTGTAATTTGCACATTAATAGATAAGGAGTGACAGTGGCAAACAGAATTAATGAGAAGCATCGATCGGGCGGCATCGGGGATTAATAGTGTGTCCGTAGCGAGTGTATTTTCTGTCTCACCTGCTGCTTAGTGATGTATATCGGCTTGTTCAGGATGATCCACGTGGTGGTCTCGTGGCAAGCTGGCATCGTTGTGGAGCCGTCGTACGTCATGTAATATTTCGTGTCCGGCAGCAATCCCCGCACCACGAAACGGTTAATCTCCATCGTCTGGCCTGCGTGCAATCGGTCGCGATCGATAACATGACGAGATCCGACATACACCGTGACGCGCATACGTACCTATCCCCAATTAGCATCGGCGTTCCTCGACACGCCCGGTATCACGCTCTCATACTTACTTTCGTGTCGTTAATGGCCCGGAGAAAAAGGCTCGAGGAACCCCGAGCCCTTTCTCGATCGATACCACCTCGAACTTGCGAGAGTCAACAGAGAGTACACGCCGGGGTAACGCGACAAAGAAGCCGCGTAAAACTTTCCTTTTGTTTTCGTTCTGTTGACTCCCGCCGTACGATTTCCCCGGGAATACATTTTTTCCCCCGGTCTCTACCCCGCGATTCGTTCCCGTTTTTCCTCATTCGCGTTTCAATTAATAACGATCCGGCTAATGAACCGTCGTTGCGGATAATCGAAAATTTAGTCGAAACAATCGACGAAAAATCCTCTTTCGAAACCGTTGCGAATCATTCGGTTCGTTCAATTTAATTTATTTAATTAGCCGATGCACCCCCTGGAGAGAGGCTCTCTGTTTCCGTTTTGTGTTCCCGTTCCCGTCCGCGTCCGCCCTCCCGTTCCGACGCGTTTTCATCGCGAAAGGGAGGAGGCGGCGCAGGCTCGCCGTTTTCTCTCGCGGCAATCGGAACCAATTACTGGCAATTAATTTCCCCGGTCGTGAAAACGGCAACTTGAACAGGCACAGAAATGATTTCAATTGAAACGCGACTACTAACCGGAATTTAATATCTGAAATCCTTTGGCTTATTAACGTTCGATTCTCAAAGACTTTCGTCTTCCCCGAGTTATTCTCGTTCCCGTTGCCGGAGATATTCGCGCGGACCGAAATAAGTCGCGCTTTTCAATATTTCTGTCCGCCCATACACCCGTGCGAATACAGATCTATTAAAAAACACGGATAAAAAATGTCCATCCTTCGCGGTCGCGACTAAATACATACCTCTAGCCGTGAGGAAACGCCAATTCGCGCCGCGTGCGCCCGACGTCTCTCTAATAATAAAAACTAATGATCCGCGAGCCGGTGAACTTTTGAGAACGGGTTCGGTGTTAATTAAGATGGAAACGCGCGAACCGTATCGAGGAGCCGAATCGAACGGGCGCACACGGACGACGGGGCGAAGACAGTGTACGTTTCTCCGTGAGCATGGGAACTCGATTTCCTGGAGAAATTCGAGTCCGGCCGGGTGTATTAAATTACTACTGATAGTCTCTCACCTCCGTATCTGATGTACTGCAGCTGTTCGGTGAGTAGTCGCAGCTCCGGGTTCGAGAGATCTCCGACCTGAAAGGTAGAACCAGAGACAGGGGAAGTACGTATCCAGCCGTATCGCTTACGCCGATCGCTTTTCATCGACCGGGTAAATAAGCTCCGAGTAGTAGATTAGGCTTTCGGTACCTGCAGCAGGAGGGACACCGCGACTATCCCCTGCACCCGGTGCAACGCGTCCGAGAAGTTGTTGTACAGCTGCGAATTGAATCCGAATATCTGCAACTGTTTCCCAAAAATATGACGTTTAACTCACTGGGATCGTAATAATTTATCAGGTAACAGTAAAAATCGAGTGAACCAAATTGTGAAACACGAAATTTATAATGTAAAAGCGGCAGAGCTTTCGATTTTCAATAACTCCGCTGACGTAATTCGACGAAAGCTCCACCGCCAGCCGTCATCAACCGTGACGTTACTCCCGTTTTAGGACTTCTATTTTTTACTGATCCTCTCGGTTATCCCTCGGGTTCTCGCCCGTCCACCGACGTTTATTCTGCGTTTTCTTTTTCTTGTCACTGCATACGTTTAACTAGTTTTTTTGTATTGTTCGCTGCTTTGCGTTCGTTACTGGCATAAAAGGGTTTCGAAAATAAAGAAATAACTTGGAGGGAGAGCGTCGAGGGCCGCGAGTCTGACCAATTTCGTGCGTTACTACTTACGAGCGATCGCCGTTCGGGGAAACGCGTCTCACGCTATCATCGGTAATCGCGAAAGAATCCAGTTTATTTTGACGGAAATATGGACGCACGCAACCCTGAACGGATTTAAACAGTTTAAGCCCCGAGCCAGCTCTAAGAGGATTTGTTCTACTTTACTTGAATGTGTCGAGTAAATCCTTGATGATGAAAATTCCTAACGTGTTAAAAAGCAAGATTTATTCAATGTACGTAAAAATCTGATTCTTTAAAACGGACGCATAGTTAAATCCGCGGTCGGTCCCGAACGATTCTATTCCGCGACGCGTTCCCCGAGCCATATTGCCAAAGTTTCGTAATTTTTTCAAATTTCAACTTTCCCACGTCGACGTGGCTGTTAAAAAGCTATAGATACGTTGCCGCGGAGCAACACGTACATCGCGATTCGATACCGGCAACCTAGTTCGCCAGTTCTGACCCAGTTCGGACCGTTAATACGTCGAAAAAATAGTAGGGGCGGTACTTTCACGTTAATCAGGTTTCAGTTACGTGATCAAGTGAATAAGAGTCGTTCTCTTCTGATCGGGCGCGAGATTCGAGATCCGATATCGAGAGTTTCACGAGGATAAGCCCTTGATATATGAACCAGCGAAATTCTGACTGCATTAGTCCAATTAAATCTAAGCGCTTGAACCTTTTCATCCGATATAAATTGCCGCAAACGTATTTGTGTCTAGTTCGAGTAGACCGAGCAAACCGAGGGTGGGCGACTCTTGAAAATTTACTGTACGCGTTCACCTGTGAAATCGTCAGACGACGGTCGCGCGTCGGATATCGCGTGCGACCGGAAAACGGTTAAAGCGTTCTGTCGTAAGAAAAATGGACTGACCTCCGCTGGGAACGCGTGTCCGTCCACCGTGTGCTCGCTACCGATCCGGTCGTCCAGCCCGAAGTGTAGATGGATCTCGTGGAACTGGTACCGGTAGCTGAGGGGACCGCCGGATATGTTCACCGGGTGGCGCGTGTCGTTGTCGACGGCGAACACGACGCTGTGGCCGGTGTTCGCGAGCACGCCGCCCACCTTGTGCTTGTCCAATTGCAACTCCTGCAGGTTCGGGTCGTAGAGGAGCCTGCCGGGCTCGAGGTTCACCGGCGATTGTCGTCTGCCCTTGTTGCACAGCCACCATTCCGGATTTATGAGACCCCAGAAGCCGGGACCTTCGATTAAACCGTCGGTCGAGCATCGATTAACCCCTGGGACCGACTCTCACCCTCTCAACTTTCTACCGCGTTAAGCCGGGGGGATCAACGGAGGGTGGTTCCGGGACGTGACGTTGTTCGAGGGGAGGATTCGAGAGTTGACTTTTTAAGGAAGAATCCTGTCGGCGTATAGACTCTCCGCGGTGTAAAAGGCTAATTGAATGCCGCGTTACTCGGGGACGTCGAACCGCTTTAGAAAAGAGCGGGGCGAATCGATATTATGGGATTCCTTACCGGAAATACCGTCATAGGTCCACCATTCGTCCCAGCTGACGGGCCTAGATTCTGGAAATAGTTCATTATCAAGAATCCGCGGTATGTCGCTTACGCGAGCGCGCACCAGTCCTTAACCCAGAACCAGTTGTTGCGGCGAGTAAGAGTGGCTAGGATATTCGGCCACACTTCAACGAATAACGAGCCACTCGTCTCAATTATACACTTTCTTGCCATAGCCCGCCCCGAGTCAGTTGCCCGTCCAAGGTCGCTTCACCGACGACTCTAGTCTTCCTCTTCTTCTCTTTTTTTTTTTCGACCCTTTACCGTCTGAGACACGTTTTCAAGAAACGCGTCTGCTTCCGTCTCAGACTCGTCAATTAAACCGCGAAACAATTTTTTAAGCGACGAGAACGCGTCGCTCGTCGCTGGATCGTTTTCAACGCCGATTTAACGTTGTCCACGACGGGCAACGGAGGTTCGAAGGTTAAGAACTGGTGCCAGTGAGAATCTCGGTTTCGTACCTTGTATGAGAACGATCAAGAACACTCCCCAGACGCCCAGGAAGACGGAACTGAATGGGGCCATTCCTAGCGCTGCGCGGTCTTCGTCAATTGGACATCATTCGGCTCGATTCTACGGGACAGAAAGGAGACGCGATTCGAGATCGATCTATAGAGGTGCACGTGTACACACGCACGCAGATACCGTTCGCACCACGTGCTCCACGATTCTCATGACCCTTCGAGACGAGATGGTCCGGGACCGCGGACGAACTTCCGAACAGGAATTGAAAAGCGCGATCGACGGAGAGAGTCAGACTTCCGATCAGCTATCTCCGCTCGGAACCGAGCGAGCCGTTCGCGCGAAAGGGGTAGGACCGACTCGTGTCGGTTGATAAGAGGCGGGAGACCCCTCCGACGAGAAAGAAAAGACAAATCTGCAGTCATCGTCGACGTCGACGTCGGGTAGGACGCTCGAAAGGGGGCGGGGTTCCCCTACTCGAACCCGCCACCCCCGGTGGCCCATTCTGTGTGGAGTTCACTCCACCCCGTTCCACGGCCACTCCACACACTCGGGGGTCTGTGTTCTTAGGTCAGGAAAACTCGAGTAGAGGCTCTCCTCTCCGCGTCGAAAGATGTCGATCGATCGATTCGATTTCTCTCTCTACGGATAGGCACCCCGCTACTATACGAAGAGTGTCTCTAACCTACAACCGGAGCCAGCAGCCGGAGAGATAAGAGGCCACTCCGAGTGCGATGACTCGGCTCTCCAACAGAAAACCCCCTCGTTTTTCTTTGCCAGACCTAGCCACCGGCACGTTTCTACGTCTACCCGCCGACGGACTAACAACCGAATTCCACTTGCGATACGAACTTCTGCGGGCCCCCGTCGTTCCGCCACCAACGGTTCTACGCGTTCACGGGGTGCCGCATTTCAGCGAAGTTTACCTCTCGTCGACGGGAAAACGCGTGCGGTATCGGGATCGAACTGAAACGAGATCGACAGAAGCGTCCCGTTTCTAATCAGAATCAACTCCCAACGGATCGCGATTGATCCCCGTCGGATTTCTTATCCGGTCCTCGATCGAAAGCGATCGCGCCGCACGAAAGCAATTATCGAGTCGCAGGATTTCGGGGCTGTTTTTTAGCCGCGCTTTTAGAAACGTTCCCGCTCGGAACGATTAATCGGTTACCGGTGACGGAGTGCAATGACTCACGGTTCTCGGTGATCCTGCGTCGACTCGGTCCACGGCTTCCTGATTACTCTGGTTTCCCCGCTGCTGGAAAATGGCCAACGTACCGATGGAACCCACATAAGAAGAATCGGGCAGCCACTACGCGATACACATTCTCCGAGCACACACTCGCGGTGCACTGTTCCTCGGGTCCCCCGTGTAGTACCGATCGATCCTAGCCGAGTTCGGCTGAACAGATCCCCGCGAGGAGGATCGCGTTCAGGATTCGGATCGGGATAAGATAGAAACTAGACTCGCGAAAGGCTCGGAGCAGCCGAGAGCGTAGAGGGTCGGCCGCGAGCCGAGACTGGTGGGAGGACGAGCGTGCGAATCGATCGGCAAAACGCGCGATGCGATGGTGCGGCCAAAAATTTCGCGTGACGAACGAACCCTCGGTCGCTCCTCCTCGTGGGGATCAATAAGCGCCGATCGCGTACGCGCGCGATACTCTCGCCGATCGGCAGAGGTACGGTACGTATATCCGGCGATCCGGAAGATCGGGACCCACACGGTTCGCGTTGGTGGCTCCTGCGGCCGATACTGACCCGTGTGCACGACGACGAAGAGGACGAAGACGTCCCTACGCTGCCTCCTTCTCTCTTCTACTTCTTCTTCCGTCTAGAGCAGACCACCGGCACACCACTCGCACCTGTACTTTCGGGTGCAGCGACACCGTGCTAAAATACACGGTACGGGACGCGGGTCGCGCGATGCCGAACCGCCGAGCTCTCGCCGGACAACGGATACCACCGGTTTTCTATGGCCCGATCGCGAAACGATCCTGCGTAAAGCGATCTCTGCGCCTTTTCGAAGGAACGACGAAGGAGGAACGACTACTGCCCTACGAGACCAGTGTATACGTTCCTCCTTCTCCCCCTCTCGCTCTCACCCACGCGATTCGTACTCCATCTAGATCTCTCGTCGGCCGGAGCGGAGAGCCGTCGGCGTCGGGGCGCAAGCGCCGGCCGCGTTATCCTTTTCTCGCGCTCAAAACAACCATCGGGGACCGTGCACGTACACGGGAACGGGCTAGTTTCCAGCTCGCTCCGTCCTCCTCCGTCGCCCTCCTCGCGCTCCTGGGCCACATCGATGCTTCCGGACACGGGTGAACGTGCGTTTCGCGCCTCCGCGCTCTCTTCCGCTCGGCCGTCCTCGTCCTCCGCCGAGGACGTCTGCGCACTCTTCGCCAGGACGAAACCCGACGACGGAAACCTCCTTCGGGATAGCCAGCCACCGAATCTGCCCTTTGCTCGCGCTTTTTCATTTTTCACCCTTACGCCGACCGACCGAAACGAATGGAATCACCGATTCCCGAGAAACGATCCCGGGTTCAAACGGTCGCGTCGTTTCTGGTCCTGCCGATGCGTCCGACGTCCTCGGAACTCGTCGGGGAACTCGATTATTTCTCATCACGCGTCTTTAGCGTCTCATGTATAATGAAACGGGTAGGCGGTCTAACGACGAGGCCGAAAATCTTTGGAGAACCACGATTTCCGGTCTTGGTTCGACAGGGAACGGTCTGCCGTCGATTACGCGAAGGGATTTTCGATTTTTTCGACCGTTTTCACGCGCGGGGGAGTTGTCCAAAGGNATCACGCGTCTTTAGCGTCTCATGTATAATGAAACGGGTAGGCGGTCTAACGACGAGGCCGAAAATCTTTGGAGAACCACGATTTCCGGTCTTGGTTCGACAGGGAACGGTCTGCCGTCGATTACGCGAAGGGATTTTCGATTTTTTCGACCGTTTTCACGCGCGGGGGAGTTGTCCAAAGGGGGTTGTCCGGGAAAATTGGTAAATAAACAGGGGGATTGATTGTTTGACACCGGTGACCTATTTTTCGTAACCCGCGGATAGTCGATAAATTTAGGATGGCCGGTGGCGGAGAGGCGGCGGCGTCGAATTTAATCAGGCAAATAGTCGAACTGATTGCTTTCACTTTGAAGTTGAATAAGTTAAGCAGCGGATTCGGTTGTTTCGTTTCCGTATGCAATTTGGCCACGTTCCATTTATCCCCAACCCCTTTTTAACGACGGCGGTCTCTCTCTCTCTCTCTCTCTCTCGAGTAGCCGGGACTGATTAATTCGATCAATCATCCCGCGTCATCCGTTCGATGCAATCTCTTACAACCCCTTTTAATCGACACCCACCACGACTCGTTCGCCGCCGATCCTCCTGCTAATTAATGTAAACCAAATTCCAATGATCCGCGATATAAAACCATTTTTCCGTCTGACTTCTATCAGTAGCACTTTCCAATCCAAAGACTCTCTGCTCGTCATTAATCGGTATGGAACTTCATCCGACGGTTTTCGACCCTGTCACGAATCCGTAGAAGCACCCTTTACGGAGTATCGGCAGTCTCGGCTTTGTTCGAGCTCAGGGTTCGTGTCCACCTTTAAATTATGTGGCATTTTATGGGTAAATCGGATACGTAAATAGCGTAGCGTGTGCGTAAGCAGCGGCACGTGACCAGCCAGGATCTCCGGCACGGATACACCGAAAAGCTCCTGACTGGTCGACTACGCGGAGCCGCTTATCGATTTTCAAAGCGGCATTGCCCGAAACACCGCTTTCCAGGCCTCGCCGTTTTCCTACGATTCCGCGTGGAACGCGTGTCGAACCGAACCTCCGACTCCGTTCCTGACCCTTGGAACCGCGTTCATTTGTCCGTCGTAATTAATGAGAAACGATCGAACCGCGGACGAGGGGAAATAGATTTTTTTCATAATAGAATCCCTGTCGAACGGTCGAACTTCGTCCGGTTAAGTGTCCCGCATCAGTATTCAGTTTATGTTGGCATACGGGAAAATCGATTGTTTGGAGATGGAGCGGAACTTTACGAGCGGAGCCCCGTAATTCCAATTATTAATATCTGATCGTCGGGGCCGTGTGGCGGATAGGATCCCGCGGCCGTGTTTCTCTCGCCGGGTTTTATCAGAAACCGATGTGTTTCTGGCGAGTGAAATAAAATTAAGGGGGATCTCCTTATCTAAATATCGTCTGAACGGTATTACTCGGGATGGGCGACGTGAAAGAAAGGGCGGCCTTGTTTCGCGTCATAAAAATCGTGGAAGTTCGCCGGGGTTGCATTTCTCCGGGCCCATGCATCCGAACGTGGATTGCACGCGGCTGCAACCGATTGCGCTCCGGTTCCATCGCGATTCCGGGACGCCATAGGGCCATTGGATATTGAATTCGCCGCGAAACTTATGTTTGTTTTATTCATGCCGCGGCCGGGGCCGGCGGGACACGCCAATGATTATGGGTTATCGATGCTGTTCCGACGCACACGCCCGCTCATACGGATATGCAAAAACGGCCGCGATATTGGCCCAGAGAAATTCGGTGTTTGACGAGCCGTGGAGGGCAGACGAATTCGTTTTCGTGTCGCCCTTTTTCCGGCGACCCCACCCGAACGTGTTTAGTCGCCGCTCGAAACGAATCGAGTCATTTTTTGTCCCGCGCCCTTCTCTTTTTGCTTCCTGCCCATTCTCTCTGTTTCAATTTTTTTTTTTTTTTTTGTTCCTGGCCGACCGTAACGCGCGAGGGGAAACCGGTCGAATCAAGTTTCAGAGACGACCGGGCTTTCGCCGTGGACGAGGGAATATTTAAACTGAAAGGGAATCGTGCCGGTCGCGATGGAATTGGATGTATTTTGGAAAATTGATTGATAGCTATTGGAAACCTCCTCGATGGCTTTTAATACCGGCAATCTCCCCCTTTCTTTCATCGTCTCGGGCACGAAAAAAGGAGCTATTTTCTGTTTAAAAAAGAATTCGATAATTTATCACCCGGGGAACGGAAGTCTGTCCGGTACAGTGATAATAATAAAGCGGGGGTACGGATAAAATGCTGAGGCAGCGCGCGAATTTGTCTTCACGGGTAGGGATAAAAAATCGCGCGCTCGATAAAAAGAGGCCAGCTCGTAAAAATGTAAAAGCGTCGGGGGAATTCTTAGCCTCGGACGATATCCCGTGCCCCGTAACGAAGTAACGACGATGGATTATTGGCCGTGAAGGCAATATCCTGTCATCTGTTTCTACAGCCGCCGAATGGAGCTTCGCCGTTTTCTTCCTGACCTCCGATATATCACGAGATATCGACGCGCCGTGATTAGAAAGCCTCTCTCGCGGCTACCTTTTGTGAATTAACGGAAACCGGGCGACGATATATGACGGAAGAGGGAAACGGCGGATTTTAAAGTCAAACAGATTCGTATAGACCCGGACAATGCTTCTTTTAGGATTTGAAAAACTGCGGATTAAACTGTTCGACGGTATATTGTCTTTGGAACGAACTGAAAGCGGACTTTCAAATCCGTCGGAATTGATTTTCATGGGTTTTTCCGTTCGGATTGCAGTGGAGAGAAGACGGAACAAAGAGGCGGAAAAATGGGGAGAATTTGTTTCGACAACGGGGTAAACATTAGTGATGCAAATGAAGTTACGCCGTTGTCGGAATTTTTATGAGTTTTTCCACACCGGCCAGAACAAATTTTGGCTCGCTTTCAAACCCGGCGCGCGCACCGGCCTCTGTGTACCGGACCGTGCTCTTTTTATTCCTCCTAACCGTGCCGCGTTCACGGCTATTCGAATAACGTAAATACCAAAAATTAGAAAATGGCAGGAATTCGAGCCCGGCTCGTGACGTTCGGGAATTTATTAAAGATTCTGACGCGATATTTTAAATATCGCGTCGCTGGAGCGGGAATCGAATATCGCGCAATTTCTCGCCTCGTTAGGTACACCGTCGCGCGTTATCTTTTTGAAACATTGGCACCGGCCGTCTGATAAATCAGAAATAAAATTCGCGGCGCGACTGTTTATTCGACAAAAAAAAACGTCGATGAACGGATGCCCCGTTTCGATAAAAGTTATTAATCGACGTTCGTCGGACGAAACGAAATTTAAGTCCGGTTCGCCGCGAGCATGTCCGATCAAAAGCTAATTCGCGTTAATCTAGACTTAACTCCGGCCAAACGGAATCTAAATTAGGTCGATATTAGTCAGGCGCCGCCGTTTGAGCCGAATCAATCCCATATTCGGCCTAATTTAAGTCGACCCTGACTCGAACGCCCAGATCCGGTTTAAACTTCGCCCTGGTCCCCACCTCCGGTTTTCCTCGCCGGAATTCAAAGAAACGGCGACGCGTGAAAAGAACAAAAGCCACTCTATACAATTTTTCTCTACGTAAAGAATCATCGACGTTTCAATTAGAGGGCAGGCACTCGCCGCGGCGGCGGTCGCACAATGTCGCTATACTCGCAACGGCAATGTCTAAGCATTCGTCGACGCGGCGGCGGCGTCGCGGGGGGTAAGAGCGAGCGTATTATTATGAACGAAGGCTCGTCGCAAAGATCGCCGTGTGTAAGTACACGCGGTAACAATGAGCGGCACCGGGTGTATATGCGCGTGTTACTTCGACAAAGAATGCGACCGCGAAAGCGAATCGCACACGGGCTGCGCCTGTATATAACGGGCGACGCGGGGGCGCAGACAAATGTCGATGCCGAGCAACAAGTGTCGAGGGGTCTTTGCTTCTGACAATGAGAGTACGAAATCTGGCTGACTCGAATACGAATACGCACCCACGCGGAAGACCAATAAGAACACGGGGACACGCGGCTTCCGATCGGCCGCCGCGCCGGTTTCGCGATCAGTTTTTATAAATTCGGAACAAGAGCGGATGACGATTCGTAAAACGCGAACCGAACGCGTCGTAATCACGTTCCGGGTTCGATAAATTTACGGAAGATCCGCGGAACGTATGAATCGAGTTACTTATTCATTTATGAGCCCGACGTAATTCGGGCAATTTGTCTAATTCATTTCATACGAGAATTGATCTGTCTATTCTGATTCATTGGTTCTTTGGTCGCGTTATACCGGTCCCAGAGTTTTAATTCAGAACCGCGAGCGTCACGCGAAACATGCATGAATCAAGCTGTAACGATCGTAATTGATAATTGCCTGGGACGGTTAATGAGCGATTACGATAAGTCCCGGTATCGTGTCGCGCGACGGAATTTGGATCCCGTTTCTTTCGTGTTCCCGTCGCGTTTGCCAAGAAAACCGCGATCCCTATCGCGGTCAGATATCATCGCTGACATGAAACGCGCGTGAAATTCAATTTGTTTGCAGAATGCAACCGGTGGCATTCGGCTGCACTACCTGCGAGTCTCGGGATACGTTGCAAGACGATCCGACGGCATCAACGAGCAATTCACGATTTATCGAGTATACGATTGAGTATATTGGTTTACTATAATTTTCTAAGATCGTCCCTAATTTGGAATAATCGTCAGATTTTTCGTTCGACAATGAGCGCTGAATCGCGATACTCGCGGGCAGAGCAGTGAAAGACGATATTTGTTTGGGTTTATCAAGTTGAACGTGTGCAAAGGGTTGTTCCTTTTCAGGAAGTGCCGCGACTGGATCGTTATTACGTTTAATTGGACGTGAATTCGCGCGGGCGGGGAAAGGCGGCGGGGAAAAAAAGGGCCGCTCGCGAGCTTTCACGCCGGTTTTCCTTTCGCAAAGATTTACCGGCCGACCGTTCTTTAAATATGTGCGGCCGACTTAAACGCGCCACGGTGTAAAGACTGGTGGCTCGCCTCGAGAGTCCGCTCGAGTGCTACTTTTCTTCTTCTAATCTGCCTACGAGTCGTCGCCTTTGTGGCGGAGCGGTTATTATAATACCCTCTCGCGTAAACGTCACGCACATACAGACGACGCTAATTACCGGCGTTCCTGAGAGAAGGGTCGAAAATTTTCTTTTAAATCGTCGCTCCGTGCTCCCCCGGTTTTGAAAACGTTCGAACGCGGGGTTCGATAACGTCGGTTTTGTTAAAATGTACGCGCTTCATATTCGTATCGATTGAAATTAACCGCTGAACCGAGTTTAATCGACCGTTTCGAGTATATCGTGGTACATTTTCTAAAAATAATGAGAAACTTTTTAATAAAGTGCCCGGAACCGTGAACCGGCCGTTCACGGCTCGCCGATTTACCGTCAATATTAAATGAGCGAGAACGCGTTTCAGAGGTAGTTTTTAATAAATGGTACACATTATGTTGCCGTGTTTCCCTGCTGCTTTCGAGGTTCGAGAAGCTCGATTAAAACCGTGAACATTTCCTGAGCACGCGTGCCTCTCAATTTCGTACCACGCATAAATAAGTTTCGCGATTTTCAGAGAAAGATCCACGAGACTCGAGCTCACGCCTAATGACGTGACTGGGATCGTTGAATTTATTCGCTTTCGAAGCCGCTCCGATGTTTGTTTCCCGCGAGCCGAGTATAAATTTTCTACGACTTGTCCGACGGATATTTGGGAACGATCACGGTTGAAAATGACTGGTCCCCTCGGGGACGGGCCTGGGCCCGCGTTGCGGCCACGGGAACAAAGGGGAACGCATCGGGCACGCTCCAAGTGCTCCATAGAGGCGTAAGAAATATTTTTCCAAAGGGTCGCTGCGGCGAAGTTTGCGCATTATTTCTCGGCTTTCTGCCGTCAAGGAGAAAGAACCGTGGAGGGCGGCGGAGGGCGGCGGGAATTTTACCCCGGACTCAGTCATGTGCAACAAAGGGGTATTGATATGGGCCGTGGTTGCGAAACGGGCCAATAGCTCCGCGGCCCGGCATTGTCGCCCCGCGGCCAGATCTATACCGGAGATATCCACTGTATTCTTCCAACTACAAATTCCTCCGGCCAATTTTTTTCACCACCCTCGCCGACCTCTTATCTTTGCACTTTCCGCCAGCCAGGCAATACGTCGATTCCAAACGGTGGGACATTATTGTACGTAAAGGGAACAAAGCTCCAGCTTCTTATTACGCTTTGTCGTCCGCCTCCTTGACAGATCGTTGCGTTATCGAACGTCTTTCACCGGAGAACAACGATTTATCGGCCGATATTAATTCCGTTACGTATTGCCATAAACCAGACCCACTGGCCATCGCGTTCTGAGCTCGATACGAAAAATTCCTTTTTTCCTTTCACGCGAAACGTAACGTATGAATATCAGAACGTAGTACCGAAGGTTGGGCTACCGCGAGTAAAATTAATTAAATAGATTCGAGAGAGAGAGAGAGAAACGAAGTCGAGAGACCAAAAGAATACATTAGCAGTTGATATACCCGGGCCGCGATGTTCCACTCGTATCCGTTCGAGCTTCGGGGGAGTTCTATTCTATGCCGTCTTAAATTAGCTGAATTTCTGGGTTAGCGGGTTACGTACGGTCTCTCTCGGAATTTTGTGGCAAATTCCTGGCCAGGNCCGATCAGCTATCTCCGCTCGGAACCGAGCGAGCCGTTCGCGCGAAAGGGGTAGGACCGACTCGTGTCGGTTGATAAGAGGCGGGAGGCCTCTCCGACGAGAAAGAAAAGACAAATCTGCAGTCATCGTCGACGTCGACGTCGGGTAGGACGCTCGAAAGGGGGCGGGGTTCNTTATTTCTGTATCGGGGCATCGTTTCCCTTGGTTTCGTCCTTTAAAGAAAATTCCATTAAAATTGCACCGCTCCGTGTACCAAGAGTTGATCGATTCGAAACTTTCCGTGTATTGCGTTTGCCCGGAAAGAATTTTGTAAAATTTTTGCATGATCGACGAGCGAGAGCGTAGATATTCTTTATATATCCTTTCTCTTATCTCCGCCAAAAAGTAGGGACTTCTGACTCGGGAAATTGATAGTCCATAAAGAAACACCGGGGCGGTATTTCCTTCGTATCTTTTAAATATCCGAAACGGTATTATTATAATAATTGGAACAAACAAACGGCACGGGGGGGGATTCTGAGACGCGTCCGATGTTCCGGCCCGTAATCTTCTTTGCGCTTGATGTTCGCTTCTCATGGATTCCCGGCCAGGTTTCATCTTCCATTCCGTTATAGTTCGGATGCTCGAGCGGTTTTTATTTCTTACCCGCGCAACGAATCTTCTCTTTCCCCCGTCAATATTTCCCGTTTTCTCGCGCACCTGAGCCCCGCGCTATCAACCTTTCATCCCGGCCGCCTTCCGCGCGTGCATGTACTCCGACAAAATTTCACTGTCTCTCGCGAGGAAATCGTCCTATGAAACTGTACGTATAAACGTTTGAAAATTGTAACGAGAACATCGACCAGTGAAATTACATTTGCAATTTTCATTTGACGAGTTCCGAAACTGGTGCTGAATCAGTTCGAAATCGTTGGGGAATTCGATTCGACGAATTTCACGGTCCAGTCTCTGTTTTACATAATGCTGATTGGGAACGGGATCCTTTTAAGGGCGCGTGGTTTTAGTCGTGGCCATCGCGTCGCACGCAACACGCCCTTTACGCTCCTCGCGGCGGTACAGGACTACAAAAGAGTTAGTGCTACTACTCATGGTTTTATTAGACAATTAAGGGGTCAAAGAGCAGCAGTCGCGGCTCTCCCGCCGGAGTTTCCGTCCCGTTTGATGGGGCATTAATCGTAAGTAGGATAAAAAGCAGAGGTTAAGGGAAATCTATTTACGAGGAAATGGATTCGTTTATTACCGAGAGATTACGTAAACCCTATTACTATAAGGAGACCGGGAAAAGAGGTTGCCCGTGACTATGGATCTCTGCTCCACGAACTGTAAATAACTTGATTGCGAATGCCGGCCCGTTCGACAAAAGATACGTTCAAGTGATATCCGATTTAACCCTACCCGAGGAATTTCCCCTCGCCACCCTCCTCCCCCCCGAGTTCCTCTCGATAAATTCGATGCTTGATACGGATACGGATTCTGTTCCATCTCCCGTTTCTCTGAAACCTTTCCGCCTTTATAGCCGCGACCTACGTATGCAAAAGGAATGGTACTCCTCTTTCTCCGACGCCTCTTATTTTAATAATATCGCGCTAATCAAAAGTGACTTAAGTCTTCCCGACGTCGTCCCCGGGGAGCTACATCGTTTTTCATAAAACCGTCTCGGAGCGGAAATTTTGCGAGTCGTCCTCGCAGGCCCAAAATTCAAACTTCGCCTCACTGTTTCCCGGTCGCTAATGACCACTGCGGCCGTCGAACGGAGGAAGAAATTTATGGGGAGAAGAGCCATCGTCGGTGGAAAGTCCTGTACGTAATGACAAACGGAGNCTTCCCGACGTCGTCCCCGGGGAGCTACATCGTTTTTCATAAAACCGTCTCGGAGCGGAAATTTTGCGAGTCGTCCTCGCAGGCTCAAAATTCAAACTTCGCCTCACTGTTTCCCAGTCGCTAATGACCACTGCGGCCGTCGAACGGAGGAAGAAATTTATGGGGAGAAGAGCCATCGACGGTGGAAAATCCTGTACGTAATGACAAACGGAATTCACGGTGCAACGATCCTCAATAATTATTGCGACGAGCCCTCGAGTGTCTCGAGTTCGAGAATCGAACCGCGGAACGAGATCGCGTCGTCGTCTCGTCGAGCAGTCACGAAAAGGTGGATCCAAAAAAAATTCGAGGGGAAGAGAGAGAGAGGAAGAAAAAATAGAGAATAAATTTCGCGGAGTTTCGAAAGTTCTCGTCGCGCTGGAAGTCAATTTTTTTCTCTCGTTTAATGATCCTTCCGCGACGTTACTACGAAGCCTCGAAGTAGTTCTCGATGCGGGGACTCGTGGCCCTAATAAACGCCATTCAAAACTCTCGTTGAAAAAAGGTGTGCGACGGAAGGGGAGGAAGAAGAGCAGAAAAAAAAATGAAAAAAGGAGGAAGACGGGGAGAGAAGGAAAGAGAGAGAGAGAGAAGGAAGGGGGGAGAGAGCACGGACGAAAAAGCAGAGCGACTCTTCAGCTCTTGCTCGGAATAAGAAGATTTAATGAGCTTATTATACGCGAATTAACGTACACTAATAACGCGTTCCCGTGCCTCTCGACGTTCGCCGAACACTCGCTAACGATTTCCGAGCCTGTTTTATTTGCGCGTCGGCCTCTGTCGCAGCTACACTGTCTCTGTGCCCGTCCAAAGGATGCGGCGTCACCTTTGATGCTTCCAACGGTCCCGTGCACGCCAGATTATGCATCAAACGGTAACGATATTTGCCAGGGTGGGTGAACGCGATTTCCGGGGCGGCGGCCTCCTTAAGGTCGTCCAAAACGGCGACTCCCACGGAAACAGTGTCTCGTTAAACCTGATTCGTGCCGACGCTAAATACTTCAATTTTCGAAGTTGATCGCGGAACGACTGGGAACGCGCGCTCGCATTTTTATGGTACTGCGACGGCGATAAAACTCGGAAAGGAGCGGCGAGGGACGCCCGGCCGAGGACGACGGTAACGATGATTGGATCTGGAACGCGACGCTCCAAATTGAGCCTGTTTACCCGGCCGGTCCGGCCCGCTTTTTCGAGGCAAATCAGGCGTCTTGTCGATCGACGCCCCGGAACGCAATGTAAGCAACGTTTGAGATGCAAAACAACCTTTTCGGGATTAACGAGCGCGCGTGTACACGTGTAACCGGGGACGCGAGACGAGACTAGACGAGGAGGCCGTCCCGTTTCGCGCGCGGCACCGAAACCCGTACAATGGAGGCGTGGATATTGAAAATTTATCGGCTGCCGGAATAAGTGGATGAACCAGCCCCGAGACTATTTGTCGGAAATTGAAATTTATCGAATTTTCCTGAAACGCGTCCGCGTCCCTCTCTCTCTCTCTCTCTCCCTCTCGAATTTTCACAGCGGGACGCGTTACTTTAACGCTCAATGACATGTGAAACATCGAGAGACTTTTCCCGCGACTTACCCGATTTCCACCGAGCGTCGAGTGCCGAGTATCGATTCGCGTTCGCCCGAGAAATTCTCCACAAAAGAAAGAGCTCTCCTTTTAATTCGGTTCACCGTTTTATAACGCGGCTACGCGCTTTTTTATTTTATACATACATGTATATACATATAGTCGGGAGACGTAATTTTACGAAGGACGACGGCGCGCGTAATCCTCGGCCCACTCTCTCACCGACATTTTTATTGCACCATTACGAGGTCGCGTAGTAAAAAAAAGGAATTACGATTCGGCGAGTGTCGCGAGTGATACTAATAACGCGCGGGCATCGCGCGGAGGACGACTTTATTTCAGTCGGGTTGATAGAAGGCGCAGCGAGAGTATGGTTTGACCAACGTTGACCTAGAATGGGCCGGTGTAGAAGCGAACAGGTACCCCGCGAGGAAAGGAGGGCGAGAGGGCGATAACAAAGCTCTCGCGGGGGAGGCTGAATTGTCGTGGAATCCTTTGAAATACGAGCGTGCACCGTCTCCGATGTGTTTCTTCGCCGGCTGGCTGCGAGATTTCCGTTAGCTCCGCTGAATCTTTTTCAACGGCATGGCTACTCGACCCTCTCGAATTATCGATCTTCATTGTTGCCCGCCGCGGATGCGACCAGATTATTATGCGCCCAGAAAGAAGCCTCGTTCCCCGTTTCTTTTTACCGATCCTTTCGCGCACCAAGGCCGCACGAACCCTATTCAGGATTTCGTATCGATCACCGAAGGGCGTCTGATTAAAATACACGGCTGATTCGCTCCTCGGCGGTACGAGTCGACGGGCGCCGCGGCGGCAGCCAGCCAGCCCGGCAGTAGTACGAGTACGTGCATGGTCAGACGGTACTCGCAGCCGCGGACGGACTGAACGCGTCCACGACGGTACAACATCGTTTTTTAATCAGACCGTTCATAACTGTTATTTAGAACCTTTAATTTTTCAATAAAATCTGAAACCGATTAACGATACGTCGGCGCGGAACTTTACGGGCCGTTGAAATATTGCCTTCTAAAAGCGATATTGTATCCCGCGTAGCACAGAACTTTCTCCATTATTTCGTTTGCCGTATTTAACAGAATCCGTTCCGCCGCTTCGACCGGTCGTCAGCGATATCGATCGCGAGGTAAATATTAATTTTGTTTCGGGAACGACGCACCCCTCTGCTTCCGAACTGTTCGAAACAGTTTATGACGACCGGGCGGCGCGGCGGCAAACTTTTTCCACGGCGTTTTCTATGAAAACGCTTTCAGTCGGTGCTAAATAGACCCGGCGTTCTATTCGATTACGGGAGAGTCGCGGCGCGACGCTTCGGAAAGTAAATATCTCGCGGGAAGTTCCGCGGAATCAGCAAAATTGTACTGGGGGCCTGCACAAACATCCGCGCTCGGACATCGTATTTGTCCATCAAGTTTATTTCCGCGTGAACTCGGTAATTTATTCCCCGTGCACATTCAATTTCATAATTTCTGGCCCTCGTCGCTGAACTCCGACGACGGCTCTTAAACGTTATTTCGTCCGTCGATCGCAAACGGCTCCCAACGTAAATATAGATCTTGTCATCGCGGAAGAGAAGTTACACGTTAATGTCGCGCATCGCAGATGGATACTGTCTCATTGGGATCGTAGCGTCGTGCTAGGGGGGATACACGGTACTGTTTGAAAAGTTGGCCACCTTAAGATCGCGATGCTGGCAGCTGTACATAATCAAAAATGGAACAAAAGAATGCTCCACTTTCGACCGATTGTCCGGAGTTTGAAAGAAAGTAATGTTGTAGAAAATCAGGCCGTAATACCGCTTGCTGAACTGAAACGCGGACTGTTCTATTCAAAAACTGTTCTTCCAATTTCCGACTTTGCTCTCAGCCGTGAATTACTATCCAGCGAATCGCTAAATTACAATTATCGCCGGGACCTTTAAGGATCGTACGCTCGAGATCTGTGAATTAGTCGACGGACGTGAATTAATTATTTCGAGCAATTAGAAGACCAAAGTAAGATAAGAGGGCGACTAAAGAAATAGAATTATACAAATTCAGATATCGTTAACGATCATCGTTTTTCGTGTACCAAATTATATAGAGACCTCCGTTATTGAGCGACGCTAGGTGCGAAGTCCTCTTAGGAATTGAATTCGCCGTCGGTAGCGATACGGGATCGGTTTAGGCGTTCATCGAAGAGATGCCGCCGCGTAATCAACTGGGAAATTGTTAGCACGCTCGTTCGCGAGAAGGGCCAGATAAATTTCGTATAAGCAGCAAGATGCGTAGTTGATTTCGAAGGTAAAATTCGACTTCACATGCCGTTTAATCCCTCCCACGTCACTCGCGCGAAAGACTGACGGCCGACGCTGGTGTCGTCGTTCCTCGGGTGACTTGCACTCTGTCCACATTTTTTCTCCGTGCACGTATGCCCGCGGTCTGATCATGGAAAAGGACTTGCAACGATCGTTGGAATTGTTGAGGGAGAACGGGGAACAAGTGCGAAACGATGCCGAGGCGGTGTTGTCGAATATCTGTCAGAACATTCTGTCGCACCCGAACGACAAACAGCGCCGAGAAGTGAGGCTCGACGACCCGTTGGTCATCGCTAAACTGCTCCCGGCTCTCGGAGCCATCGAGTGTCTCTTCGACGTCGGCTTCGTTGAGGTAATTAAGCTGAACTACGCAGCGAAACGAACGCGAAATATAAAAGAACGGGTTTCTATCGACAGGCCACCGACTGCCTTTCCCTACCTCAAGAAACGCCGCTGACCAAGTTGCAAACTCTGCAGAGGTTGCTCGACAAAAGTACAATCCCGAAAGCACCCGTCGTAGCGAAGAACAAGCTGTACGATTTACTGCCCGCGGCGTGCACAGCGAAAGAGAGTAAATTCTTCAAGAGCATTATAGGTCAGTTTGAAAGCGTACTGAGATACGAGGACCCGGAGCTACAGGAGAGAGCTAAGAGATTGATACCGATCGTAGACCTCGAAATCGTTACTATGACGAGGATCAGGCAGCTGCAGAAGTAATTATTATCGAAGTAACGTTTATCTGGTTCTGTTGCTGATCGCGACTTGGTTCTCCCAGGCATGCGAAGTTCAGTCAAACCGAGGCGGAGAAAGAGATCGACGACGTGAAAGACCTGTTCCTCATGGAGTTGTTGCACTGGTTCAAGTACAAGTTCTTCACGTGGGTCGACAGTCCGAAGTGCACGGCTTGCTTCTCGGAGTGCAGCCTCCTGGAAGTGATCCCCTCCGACGATCTCAGATGTTCCCGAACTGAGATACACAAGTAATGTCGCGACGGCCGTTGCTCGTTCGCTGCCGACGGCGGGGGTTAATTAATCATTCGTTTTAGATGTACGAAATGCGGGACGCGGGTCAAGTTCCCTAGGTACACCGACCCGGAACCACTGTTGACTCTGCGACGGGGACGGTGCGGAGAATGGGCGAACACGTTCACGCTTCTGTGTCGGGCGCTTGGGTACGACGCGAGGTTCGTCCACGACGAGACCGATCACGTGTGGACAGAGGTGTGTAGCGGCCGCCGGCCTCGCATAAGTATCCGGGAAACCGTTGCACCTCTTGTTGAAAGATCGAATGACCGAGTCCTAATTGAATTGGTCAGGTATGGTCCATCCGCGAGAAAAGATGGATACACCTAGACCCCTGCGAAGACGTGATGGACAGGCCGTTGATGTACGAGAAGGGCTGGAGAAAGAAATTGTCTTATATAATAGCGTCCTCGAGGGACGAGGTGCAGGACGTCACGTGGAGGTACACGCGCGACCAGAAGGCGGTGATGAGACGGAGGAACATCTGCTCGGAGGCCAAGCTGCTGCAGTTCATCGAGTCGCTGAACAAACATCGCCAGTGTTCCCCGGGCTACAGCGCTGCGCGCAGGCAGTACGTGATCAAACGGAGACTGTTAGAGCTCATCGAACTGATACACGTGCCGAACAGCGTACAGAACCCGAAGGACGACGAGAGTTATCAGGGACGGACCACCGGATCCTATGAGTGGAGACAGGCGCGGGGAGAGATTACCGAGGTATCGAAAATCGGGAGCAAAGAATCGAGGTTCATTCGTTGCGGCGATAAAATATGCTCGGTTGAACGTTTCAGGGCGCGAAACGCGTCTGGGACATTTCGAAATACGGAGACGCGTTCCGGCTTCGCTACTCGATCGTTAAAGACGTGTACAAGGTGACGAACAACGACAGCAAAGTTCTGATGAACGTGTCCGGTTGGCAAAACGGGGTGTACGAGGTGGAAGGTGGGATGCGTCGTAAAGAGGAGCACGATTGGAAGATGGTTTATCTGTCTCGTTCGCCAGGATCCGCTCTCGGTAAGGTAAAATGGTGTTTCCTCGTTACGGATCCGAGTCTTTGCGTGAGGACGTTCGATTTGCGGGCCAGCGTTCAAGTATTCTTCGAAGCCGACGTGTCGTGGGAGTTAGAGGCGGTTTTCGATAACGAGAGGCGAAACGAGTCCATCGTTCTGCCTATCGACGCGTATTATCACACGGACCAATTGAAGGGATCGGTGAAATTAATCCTGACGGCGACCGTTTCCGGCGGCTCGGGCGAATGCGCTTGGCAGCACGCACAACTCTTTCGGCAGAGCCTGGCCGCCGAGAACGATTGTTCTCTGTCGGTCAACATTCGACTGCAAAATCGGTAATTTTCTACCCGGTTTACACGAGTCGTTTAAGTTGCTTCTAACGAAGAGTTCAGTTTCATATCACATTCCATGTATCAAAAGATTCTTTTCTATCGGGAAACAAACTATTCACTTCTGATTGTTAAGTTTATATCAAATGTGGAATAAAGATTTGTTAACCTGTGTTGCAATAAAGACGAACCCTCGGTAACTTCTGAGTGTGAAAATTTTTATTAACATATAAAATAAGCGAACTGGTGATGGCACTTTTTTGCAGACATTCGCGTTTGATAGGTGTTATGCAAATTTTAATGAAGTGTTTACAGACGTCCGTAGATCTGAACACAATTCACGTTGACGTACATACAGGTGCTGTCATATAATAAAAGAAATCTACGGTTAACGCGTGCTCCGAAAATGTTCGTTTTTCATATTTTCGAGTTTTTACAAGGATCGTGTACCCTCGTACGACGTTAACAATTAAATAAATTGCTGATATGAGAATTATCCTATCAAATATAAAGCGTATTGCATTCGCAATCAAAAATGCAGAAAGATACGTAAATTATTTATATATCACAATATACATGTCTACCGCTCGATATAGTATAATTATATCTTAACGTTATATTTACATACGTCCCAGCACCAATGAAGCCTTTATCGCTTTCGTGATTTTACGCACACATACTCTTTAGAGAATTATTAATTAAATTATTTAATGAATAATTCTCTAAAGAATACGTGTGCGTAAAATCCTAATCAATTAAATTATTTAATACATATATAATACATACAAAAAATAGACAGGAGCCAGGTGGCCGTTTGTCTTAATACTAAATGATGCTGGTCGAGAACGAGGTGTAAAATAGTAGATAGGCGTTGGTGTTCTGTGATTTTACTTGGCTCGCTGTAACTTCCGTCACCGTTTGGTCATCGTACTTGTACCACCTGGAAAATAATATGTACTCGCTATTCCCTATCGAGTCGTCGTTTCCCCGTGCGTCAAAAATCAACTCGAACAATTCGCACTTACTTATTTTGGGCAGCGTTTTTACAAAAGGCCGTGTAATGACCGCCTTCCATCGTTCCGTAATGGTTGGACATGGCGTATAAACTGTAACTGTGATTTCGTGCGTTGGCGATCGCCGAGCTATTCCCGTCCGTCACCAGGTATTGTCTCAGGTTGAAGTCCGTCAAAGGGAAGTCGACGGCGCTATTCCTTTTCTCGAGCCATCCGGCGCTTTCAGCGAAACGGTTCAAGTGTATCACAATGATAGGCGGTAGTTTGACGAAATCGAACTTCTTCATGGCCTCGCGAGCCATTTGACACTTCGGACATTTCCAGCCCAACACCTTCTGTCCGCTCACGAATTTCTGAATGCAATCCTACGAACCAGACCATGAACGTCGTCGCCATCTCATGCGATTATCGCGTCGGTACGCGTAGTATTTGGAAGGCTTTAGCTTACGTTCAATGTGCATCGATTCGAGTCGGGTAGAGAGGTCGTCAAACTGTTGAAGGTCTCGTACGTGGTACTGCTCTGCTTGCAGAAACTGCACATGATCGTAGACCTCAGTTGCCCGAAAAACAGGTCCGATATAATGGACTTCTGACCTCCCATCGCCTTGTTCCAAGCTTTCTCCGCGGCCGTCAATTCCGGGGGCACTTTGCAATTCTGTAAGCGCGATGGTTAGGCTTCGTCCACCGCGAGACACTCGATTTGATGGAGTACGGTGTTACCTTTTTCAAATCGTTGTGCATCCAGTCCAAGAGGAAAGTGAGAAACTCGTGGGAGTCCTGTTGCTCGTAACTTTCGAATTGCAATTTGTACTGTCCCACGACAATCTATTAATTAGAACACGTATTTCAGCGTTAAGAAGCCGAGGTGAATCATCGCGGAGGATTCGGTTTCTTACTAATTATCGTACTTTGAGGTCGTGAGGAGATATACTTTTATATTGGCCTCTCCAAAGCGCTTTAATCACTTGAGCCACTTCTTCTACGACCTGACCTTGCGTATTATTATCGTTGTTCGTGTTCAGGTCGTCCGCGTACAAATTGTCCATAAAGTACTTAGCTAAATGCGTGGTGTTGCTCAAGCATTGTATAATACTGTTCATGTAACACGAGTTACCCAAGTTCTTTAACCCCGTGATGCCTGGAGGCTGTAACACATCGATACGAACATTTTCTCACTAACGAACACTTCGTCGAATTTGCGACTGCTCACCTTTTTGAAATGATATACATTGAGATTCGGCACGAGCTTTCTAGACAAATTTACCATCTTTCGCTCGACGCTTTATTTAATCGAATTCTTGTCTCGCGAATTTCGACGATCACGGACACTACATTTCGCTTGACTTTTATTGACAAACGTGACAGCGGCGTCGATGGCTGTCCGCGCGGTTCTGTCCGGTGCCGAAGTTACGTTACGCGAATATACGTCACTGACAGGTAATATTTGATGATGATAATGAAACTAATGCGTATCGGCGACGTTGCACCAAAAAATGGTTCACAGTAAATTGGATTTGGAAGCCGTAGAAAACGTTTTCGCTCGCACGTGTATGTTCGCCACGAGGTACCGGGAAATCTCGCGACTTTGTACGAAATTATTGATAATCTCTCGTCTCGATTACGTTGACGGTTTATGTTTGTTAATAGTAAAAATACTTACAACGCTCCCATGAACAGGCGTCATTCTTTCCTCGCGATTCGCCCACGTGTGATGGAAAACTTTGTTTTCGGTGTAAGACCCCTTCTGATTGATCGGCGAGACTTGTGGTTTCGAGCTCCTGTCCACTTGTGGTGCTTTGTGATCGTTCAACTGAGCGATTCATCAAATTTATTCAACTATTTTGTCGAAATTAAGGAAACTAAGGGAATCATACCTGACACAAATTTGGACTGGAATACGAACGCTCCAGGCCTCCAACCATCGGCGAACTACTGTTGTCCATTTTCAAAGGCTCTTTGTGAACATTAAGTTCATTTTCTTTCACCGATTCTTCTTCTTCATCGTCAATTTCGACAATTTCTCTGTTAAAGCAAAGCGTATCATTAAATCGTCAACTGCGAGTCTAATTAGATACGTAGATTCTCATGCTTACTGTTGCAATTTTTGCCGATTCGTAGTTGTATCTTTCATTCGTCGTTTCAGCCTGCGGATATTCCACTCGAGATTATCTTTCTCGTTCTCCTCCGTTTGAGTGAATTTGATCGACGGCATCTTCGCGTAATATTTCTCCAGTTCGTATTCCACGTTCTTATACTTTTGATCCTGTAACACAGCTATCTCAGTTACTCGGCGCAATATTAATTTGACAATATCTATTACCATTTCTTTCAATCGTGACAACGCTTCGACGTCTTCTTGGACGTTCTCCTTCTCATTCAGGCTCTTGTATTTGCCACCGCGTTGCACGAACAACGTCCGTTCCCGTTCTAGAATGTCCTCTTCCAGTTTCTGTTTCCCTTTACCGAGTTCATTCGCCTCTTTCAACAACTTCAGAAATATTTTCGATTCGGACTTAGACTGCAGAGTAACCGGTTTACTGCTTCTGTCCACCGTCGGTTTCGTCGGCGTTTCGTTCTTCTTCATCACGCCTGACGTTCTTTTCTGTTGCAGCCTCAACGAGTTATCGTTGTACTCGCGTAAAATCGTACTGTTCTTAGAAACATTTTCTCCTTCGTCGGAATTATGTATGAAATTAGATTCCGCGGAATGATTATAGTTACTCATGCTGTTGTTCAACCAAGTTTCAACGTTCGTCAAGTTGACTCTCGATGTTGTTTCATTTTTATTCGCGGTCTTCGAGTCGTACGGTACATTTTCATTCGATTTGACGAGGATCTCCTCGTCGTCCAGGAAATCGGGATAATCTATATTATCTAATATTTCATCTTGCACATTATTCACAGTAGGCTCTTCGATATTTGGATTGGTCGTCAACGTGGGATACCGAGCTATCCATTCGGTATAGCCACCATCCAGGATCGCGATCCTTTTGTACTTTGTACCGGGATCCCACTCTTGGAAAAGTTTTCTCAACGTGTTCATAGCATTATCGGGTGTCAACGTTTTACTCGACGTGTCCCGATCGAGTAGGATTATAATATCGACGTATATCGCGCCTCTGTGTTTATATAAATAAAGCCAATCTTTGTTTTTGGCAACGGCCCTCTCTAAAGACGATGCCAGCACGCTAGAGAGAATGATATAAATGAATTTTATAAACCGACATTATTCCCCCTGCTTGTGCAACAAATGTCTACCTACCCACGTTTTATTTTTTTATTCGGGATATTAATTACTTTATTACAAAGTATACTCGAGACTTTGAATTCTGATTTCGGCCTGACATCGATGATCAAATATCTATCGCTTTCTGATTGCAGCAGATAATACAAATTATCGCAACTTATTATATCCTCATTATCACTGACCAACGGATCTCTGGTCGGTGTCTCTGGTAGTTTAATAGGTCCGTCAATGGGGGCCATATGAGAATCTGTTCCTCTATCGATGTCTATATCCATTTTCTCCGTGCTATTACTTCTCGTCAACATCTTTTCTTTCATTCGCGATTCATACCTTACATCTAACTTCCTGGTCAAATCCACAAGTGTCTTCTTTGCTTCGTTCATCTAAAAGAAGTATTTAGAAATGTTCTTATGGGGTGAAGAGAATTTTAAACACTACGTTTCAAATCCCTGAATGTCTGACTGATTAGTTCAATAAAGCTCACATCATGTCCCACCTTATCAGCGTATATGTTCAACTGACTGGACATTTTATATTCTCGTGTACTTTTCAACCACTCCATAGAATTCAGCCATCTCTTCAACATGATGTATTGTTGCTCCTCGTCTTTCTTTATCCTTGCGGTCTCTGCCAGTTTGTACATAGCTGACAGCCTCTTGTAAACTTCTACTGGTTTCTTTTCTTTATAATTGATCTTGGCTTTTTGCAGTAGGTCTTCCACACTGGTATATTGCAATGTCTCTTTAGATGACATTTTTGCTGTTTCAATTCTTCTGTATCTAACTTTCACCAATTATCTCTGACTGCCGAATCCTTTAAAGTCAAAATAATTAATAGATGAAATAAGGAATGTAATTCGGCTTGGTGACCTTTACAGCCGTGTGTATCAGCGAAATAAATAAATACACGCATTTGACTTTTATTACTTTTGACGGTAACGTATGAAAAAGAGTGCCATTTTTATTTACAGGTAGAGGCGTTTAGCAGTCAATGAAATCATCGAACGTAAGTACTCAACACCGCTTTTTTACATATTGTCCTGTACTCTTATTGACTTACGACAGACTAACTTCACATCCCTAATTTGCATACTTCACATACTATACATAACGTTTAGACGACATCTTAGAAATCGATTGTACATACGTACACGCCTTCATGCAGTTTACAACACGATGTAAATATGTAAACGTGGGATATAAGTAAAGGAGCTGATAGTGGATAGAGATAAAGACAGTTAAATAATCACTTTGAACAATTTATTAATTACATAAACTAGAACAGCTGTTCTGCGATAGAACTCGACCAGGCATGCCAACTAAAACTTTCCTTCGGTTCGTTATTGCCATTCGCCGTTTCTCCCGTTCGATCACGTGCGATGAGAAAAGAAACGGCAGTGGTCAGGATCAAAGACATTCTCTGTACCGTTGACAATATCATTTCGCGTAGTGGATCGAGTTTCTTGATGTCGTATTGTGTCGTATGCTATCATCTGTTAGAGAGGTACTAACGAATACGACCTGAATATAAGGAATAATTGTTAACAGCGTCTCGATTGTTGTATTCTCAGTAAATAAACACTTTGACTTAAAAGAAGCCTTATGTCTGAGTATGATAGCATGTCATTTAGTTTAAGCCCAGAGGGTAATTGTAAGAATGATAAGGTTCAAATGCCGTCCATCAACCTTGTTTGTCCAGTGTGCGATGCTGGGTACATAGATAAGAAAGAGTTTTACAGTCATTTGCGTATCCACGCCGGAGACGTATTATTGAAGCAGGTGCAGTGTTTAAAGAAAGACGAGAACGATGAGTCGGAGACGGAGCCGGAGTATTCTAGTCAGCAGAAGATCGTCGATAACTTCTACGAAAATATCCTGAGACCCTTCAAATGCCAGCAGTGCGAGCTGACTTTTGACAGAGCCTCTCAATACGACTATCACCACAGGAGTATACACTTGGGTGAGAAGTCGCAGCTATGTGAAATATGTGGGAAAAGTTTCTTTCGCAAGACGGACTTAAGGACCCATCTCAACATCCACCTGGGCACGAACCAATGCATCTGCGAAATTTGTGGGAAACGATTTAACCACATATCAAATCTGATCAGGCATTGCAGAATGCATACCGGTACGATGAAATCTCCGACGAGATTGAGCATGAATGATCAAGGAGAAATGTCGAATTACATTTTCAGGGGTGAAACTGTATCCGTGTTCCATCTGTGGCAAACGTTTCACGCAGATAAGCTCTCTTGCGAGGCACAAACGTATTCACGAAAGAAAGAAGAACGATGCTATGTTCCAGAGTAGCTCCAGCAACGGAAGTTCGGAGAAAAAGGAGTCGACGACGACGAGTAGGAATAAGGTGACGATTAACTCTGTTATTTATTATTTACTGCGTATCTTTTAAAACAGACAGGTGTGTCTTACTGTCGATGTATAGTTTGTTGAAGGTAGTACATCTAATCTGCAAAAAGTTGTTAAACGACAACATTATTGCAAAATTTGTGGTGAGAGTTTCAATTTTATCTTTCTCTTAAGGGAACACGAAAAGTCTCATTCACGAAGTTCAGAATGCACAAACGACGCGACGGTAAGAATTTTCGAATGAATATTTGGAAACCAGATTCTCCGCTATTACATTTTTCTCGCTTAGAGTTTTCAGAAAACTATAGAATTCAAAGATCAGCAACAACAGCCCGTTGATAATATCAGCTTCCTCGAAAGTGAAACGAATGTTAGAACAGCATCGCCACTGGACACAATCATTTATATCACCTCGGAACAGGTACCTAGCTCGTACTATAAAACTGTGTAATATTTAAGTCATCTTTACGCGTGTTTAACTTCTTGCATGAGAAAAGTTGAAGAAAATCAATTTGGAAAATATCGAGGACAGCGGGAATTGCGTTTCCCCAAAAAATTTGTGCGATGAGAAACTCCTGCCGGACGGAGAATTAAATGTTTCTGACAAGATCACGTTTGATAATGAAGAGACTCCCCTCGTTCACAACAATCCGTTTCTTTTATGTAAATCCGACGAGTCTGTAGAAAGGGACAACTTGTCGTACATTTGCCAAGACGAGGACGTTCATAAAAGTAAATTATGTCCAGATATGTGCGAACCGAATTTAGATAAATCCGAGCCGATACTGAATTACGACACTTTGATAAGCAGTTCTGTGAACGTCACCGACATGTTCCAAAGGATAGATCTATCAGAGCCTGATACCGATGATATCAATCTTAATTGCGATCCGAGCTTGCATAAAAATGATGAAGCTAACAGTTTGGCACAAAACGAGAAACTATCCGGCGAATTGAACGACGTCAATAACATTGCGAACCAAGACGAACCAATGCTGCGTCTAGTACAAACGGAAACGGGGGAACAATTTTACGAATTTCTGATCAATAATTTGGTTGAAAAATTACCTAAGATGTTGGAAAGCAAAAGCGAAAGTATAAATCTGAACGAGGAGAATCATCAGGAGCAAAGTCTGAGAGACGATATAAATAATGAATTGAATTATTCGCAGTACGAGTTACAGGGCGACGAAAAGAGTTTCAGTGCAAATCAAATTCTGTTGGACACACAGACCGACTTCGAGAAGTACGTCGAGTCGAATTTCGAAGTGTTCGAAAGGCTAAATTACGACGATAGCCCCGACAGATTTCTTGAATTCGTAGAGACCGCGGGACTCGGTAATCCGAGTACGAAAATTTCTGAATGTACCGAAGAGAGTGAACAGTTCTTACAGTTTCAAAATTTCGGTCCGATCGACGCGGTACCAGAAAGCGAAAAGAATTACACTGTTAACAATGATAACGAGAACGGTAACGGTGGAATTGTTGAAACGGATGAGAAGCAAGAGCAACCGAGCGAAGGTAGTATTAATAACAATGAACAGTCGAAGAACGAACAGGACCTGAAGAAGTTGAAAACGTTTTTAATCAAGTTTCAATGCACGGTGTGCGAAAAATCGTTTTCAACCAGTTACAACTATAAACAGCACATAGGTACTCATTTCGCGGACCAGCAGAAGTTTCATTGCAAGGATTGCAACATGTCTTTCGCTTGGAAGTCGACGTTGAACAAACACATCGCCAACAATCACAGACCGGAAGGTCCACAGAAATTCGCGTGCGATATATGTAACAAGATTTATAACACTTCTTCGCAAGTGAACGTGAGTGTGTACAATGATCTTTTAATTTCAGAATGATATTTACCTGCGTAACAGTAAACTGTTTTTCTGCAGGAGCACGTGAAACGCGATCATCTGAAGCAGCGGAACCACGTCTGCTCCCAGTGCGGTAAATCGTTTTTCAAGAAGTATGATTTAAAGATACACAATAGAATTCATACCGACGAGCGGCCGTACGTTTGCCGTGCCTGTGGGAAAAGGTTCCATCACCGCAGCCACATAGTCCGTCACGAGCGTATACATTTCTAGGAAGTCATATGAAATTACCGATTTGTTTAGCGATATAGAGGGCAGAACGGAAATAGGTTTGAATTATTTTATCGAATTAAGATTAACTATCGTACATTGGTCTATTATACTGTTCTGAACATGAATATTATAATGTAATTATAAATAATGATTATTGTAAATCATTTTAAAGACTTTTTGTAAATGACTATTTTTTAATAAAAGGAAGGAACGTTGATCCCGTGTTAATATTTCCACCTGACTTCGAACGTGATGTAATCACGGATTACTATACTCATCATTCGTCATTGAGCGTGGCTTCAATATGGTCGACATGTGTGACGACGTGGTGAATAACGTACAAAATCTGAATATTAAGGAAGACAAGGCATGAATACAGTTTATATTTACTAAAGATTTTTCTCATTTTTACTTAATAGATGCAAAAATATGTTGACGACGTCGCGCGTTTGCAGTTATAGAAACGTATTCAATGTTTCAAACCGGACACATGCTTCTTTGGTTGGTTATAAAGCATATTGTCATTACGATTTCATTTGTTAAATATCATATTAACAATGTTCGATCCCGTCTTATTGTTGCGAATTTTCGTGTTGCGATGTCTATTGCGTATTATATTACAATAATAACCACCCACATTATTGAAATCGATAGTCTGATGTAATTCGGCTTCAGAGATACTTATTGCCGCGTTACTTCCGTGAATCCCTTTGAAGCTTCCGTTTTCCCGTTAATTTAGAATATCCGATGAGCTTTTATTTGTCTGAACAATAGGCGAAGATGAAGAAGAGAAAGGCAGCCGCGGCCGCCGGCGCCGAGGAGAAATCCGTTTCCGAATTGAGTCCCTGGCCGAGTTATATTCAAGTAAGTCACTCAAGAAACGGAAAATTGGATTCCCGTCTCGAAACTATTTCTCCAAACGATTATATTTTCAGGACCGCATTTCATTGTGGGATAAACTGAAGGCAGAGTACGACGCGTCGCTGTCCTCTAAACCAGTGCAGGATGTAACGGTGACTCTCCCTGATGGAAAAGAGATCGTGGCTCAAGCCTGGCGCACGACCCCGTACGACATTGCCAAGAACATTAGTCAAGGCCTGGCAGATAATACCGTGATCGCGAAAGTGAATGGTGTACTATGGGACCTTGACAGGCCTTTAGAATCCGATTGCAAACTGGAGTTACTCAAGTTCGATCATCCAGAGGCCCAGCAAGTCTTCTGGCACTCAAGTGCTCACATCTTGGGAGAAGCCATGGAAAGAGTATACGGAGGTTGCTTGTGTTATGGTCCGCCGATAGAAAATGGATTTTACTATGACATGCACTTGGGCGACAAGAGCATCTCCAGCATGGACTTTCCGTTTCTGGAGAGTCTTTACAAAAATATTGTCAAAGAGAAACAACCGTTCGAGAGACTGGAAATGACCAAGGAGGATCTCCTGGAAATGTTTGAATACAACGAATTCAAGAAGCGAATTATCAATGAAAAAATACACACTCCTACCACCACTGTCTACAGATGCGGCCCGCTGATCGATTTGTGTAGGGGACCGCACATCAGGCACACCGGGAAAGTTAAAGCTATTAAGATTTGGAAGAACGCGTGTACTCATTGGGAAGGGAACGTTAACGCTGAAGCGTTGCAGAGACTTTACGGCATCAGTTTCCCAGATAGCAAACAGTTAAAAGAGTGGGAGAAGTTCCAAGAGGAAGCTGCCAAACGGGATCATCGGAAAATCGGAAGAGAGCAGGAGTTATTCTTCTTCCACGAACTTTCTCCGGGTTCGTGTTTCTTCCAACCGCGCGGAGCCTATATCTACAACACGTTGATCGAATTTATTCGGTCCGAATACAGGAAACGTGGTTTCCAGGAAGTAGTCACGCCTAACATTTTCAACAGTAAATTATGGCAGACGTCTGGTCACTGGATGCACTACGCGGACAACATGTTCTCCTTCGACGTCGAGAAAGAAACGTTCGCGCTCAAGCCGATGAATTGCCCGGGACATTGCATGATCTTCGACGTTCGAAACAGATCATGGCGCGAACTGCCTCTGAGAATGGCAGACTTCGGAGTACTCCACAGGAACGAGTTGTCCGGCGCGTTAACAGGCTTGACGAGAGTCAGACGATTCCAACAGGACGACGCGCACATATTCTGTTCAGTCGACCAGATCAAAGATGAAATGATCGGCGCCCTTGACTTCCTGCGACACGTCTATTCCGTGTTCGGTTTCACGTTCAATCTATGCCTGTCCACGAGACCCGAGAAATACTTGGGCGACTTGGCGATGTGGGATCAAGCAGAGAAAGCGTTGGAAGAGAGTTTGGACGCGTTCGGAGAACCGTGGCAGATGAATCCGGGCGACGGCGCGTTCTACGGTCCGAAGATCGATATAACAATTATGGACGCGCTCAAACGGAATCACCAATGCGCTACTATTCAACTGGATTTCCAGTTACCTATTAGATTCAATTTATCTTACGTTAAGTAAGCAGAGAATTCTTGATAGATTTACAGTTTCAGGTTTCAACTTGAAATTGACTTCGACTTTGTCTTTCAGCGAGTCCGGGGAGAAGACGAGACCGGTGATCATTCACAGAGCTATTCTGGGTTCTGTGGAAAGAATGATCGCTATTTTAACCGAGTCGTATGCCGGGAAGTGGCCGTTCTGGTTGTCACCGAGACAAGCAGTGGTCATGCCGGTGAGCTATCAGTTCGACGATTACGCGACTCAAGTAAAAGATAAACTGTGGAACGCTGGATTCATGGTGGAGCTCGACACTGACGCCAGCGATACACTGAATAAGAAAATACGAAACGCACAACTCGCGCAGTTCAACTTTATTCTTGGTAATAAAATATTGATAAGCGTTGCGTAAATAGAATATCTAAATGTTACATTCTTTATGTTACTGTTCCCAGTTGTTGGAGAGAAGGAAGTTAACGCTGGTACTGTGAACGTGCGTACCAGGGACAACGTCGTGCACGGAGAAGTTCTCGTTGACGATCTGATCGAAAAGTTCAAGATATTCAAAGAGAGGAAGGACAAGAACTGCGAGGAGAAGTTTTGAACGAGCGTATCGCATAATTTATTTATTTTTAGATTATAATTGTGCTGGAAACGGTTGTAGTACACCTCGATGGAGTATGAGAATAATTTTTTTAAATATATCAGATTAATGTGCACTTAAGCTGAGAACTAACTCATTCGAAGAGTGGCCCTTATGCATTTAATTAACTGTTCTCTAAACATAGACACATGACAAATATAGACTGTATACGAACAATATATCCCACCTTTCGTCAAAGAAATTTCTCAACGTGAAATTCTACTGAAGAGATATGAACAATTTCTTTTTATTCACATTTTTCCGACAGTAAAATCGAATGTAATTTGAAATGTTCATCTCAACGGCTGTGCTTCGCGATTTGTACCGCTAGAACGTGGTAACCACATTTACAAGTATTGCAAATAAATTATCATAAATCCTGTCTCTATTAAGTAGATATATCAAACATGTTTGTGCATCGCGCATAGATCGTGTTTAATTCAACCATTCCATTATCCTCTACATCGTCGATTGCTGCGTACTTAATATTTGTATCGAGAGAACAATAAATCTGAAAATATAATCTCGTGTGTGATTTTTATAACATTATTTTCAAGTAAATTGGTTTATTTACTGTATAAATATATTTTGAAATGGCCGCGCATGCGCGAAAAAACCCGGCCAATCTCCCAGCAGCAGCAGCACTGCCTCAAACTGGTCACTTTGTGTATACGACCGTGGATTAGAGTGGTTAGCGTTGCGAAGTATAAATAATGTACACGTGGGTAGGATAGAGACGTTTTAAACACTGATCAACAATTTATCATTGTTATTTTTCCACCTGTTTGTATCAGAGATGTTCATAAACAATTTCTAGTATTTAAATAAAATTGTATCGTGATCCATTCACGTGTCTACAATCGTAAAATAACGCGTATGGAGGGTTAGAAATCAAAGCTTCTTTCTCGATTAACCAAGACAATCTCAAAAATTGTAGTATAGATTAAGAATAAATAATTGTGATCAAAATAAATTTGTGAACCAGTTTTAATATTTGTAAGCTAACATGGGTAAATTGAAGAAGCAGTCATTGTCCGAAGCGGCTCAACGAAAACGCGATCAGCAGAACAAGAAGTCTTTGAATCCGTTCGAGGTACAAATAAATAGGCAGAAGCAAAATGTTTTGGGAAAGAAGAGCAAAGCGGACAGAGGCCTCCCGGGTGTATCGCG
>SMSR01014586.1:84287-106232 GCA_019453355.1 Ceratina japonica | reverse complement strand
TCATATTCGCAGTAATACCTGTATTTCATCACCTTATAAAAATAATTTACTTAATTTAACGTATACGTCTTCCTGATATATAATTGTTTTTTTACGCATTTATAACATAATAAAACTTGTTCAAAAAATAATTTAACTTGAATCTTACATTCAAATAGCTGATTTTCACGTTGAAAGTAACCTTGCATAAAAATTCGCAGTAATTAGCACATTTACCCTTGTATATTTTTCGATATATCGTGATTTGTACCTAAGAACAGATTTCGAAGAAACAGATAAGCGACGTCGCAATAAAAAGCATAATGTAGTGCAGTTTTTCGCGGAGTCTGCGAACCGATTCTCTCTGAATTTTCTGCAGAGCCGCGGAACGTAGCGGCCGGCTCGTGGCTAGCTAGATCGACAGACTTTATAACAGAAGATTTACGGCAACGTTCCGCGGGTGCCGTATTCACGTCGGCGTAAATCGCGGCGTTTAAATAATATACCCGCGGAAAAAGCGGCGTTAATAACGGCCGGCTCGTTATTCCCTTCGATCACCGCGGCGGACCGCTCCGAGCGATCGGTTTTATTTCCCGGGCTGAAAGCGATATAGCCTGGCCCTGCAGCCATATACGTCGCCCGCCGGATAATCTACGATTCTACGAAATCTAGTAATTAACCGGTAACCGCTAACGAACTCGTACGCCGGGCCCCGACGAATTAACCGATCCGTCGAACGCATAAAGACCGATGAAATGGAATGAAATTCCCGTGTAAACGTTAGGCGGGAGCGCGCGGCCAGCAAATAAGCCGGCGATTTCCCGCTGGCTCCGGCGACTAATTAATATCTCGCCCGATTTTTGTTGCAGTGTCGCCGCCGTTGCCGCCGCTATGCGAGGCAGCGTGGGAGAGGAACCGGGAACGGGAACGAGACCGCGAGAGGGTGCGAGAGAGGAGCACGGAGAACGAGCAGCACAGGGAACGGCAGCAAGAAAGAGAATCGGGGTACAGGGAAAGGGACAGGGAGAGGGAGCGGGAGCCGCGGGATCGAGAAAAGGAACGAGATCGCGATAGGGAGAGGCAGAGGGACAGGGAAAGGGACAGAGAGAGGGACGCGTCGGTCCGCATGATGGAACCGCTCGATCCTGTCTTCGTTTCCCCATCGGCGGCCCTGCTCGCGTTGCAGAGGATAAAGGAAACGTCCCTGTAAGTACTTTTACCGATCGTATCGCGGTACCAGCGGCGAGCCGCTCGATTTTTTCCACGCTCCGCGCCGATAGATGTGTACCAGCGGCCCCGCACACCTTCGTGTGTGCTCGCCTTTTTTTTCGATCTTATAAGGGAGCAACAGGATGTGTGCTATTACTGAAGAAAGTACAACTCCCGATATAAGCTCTGCCAGCAACTGTTAACTGGCTACTATCCTCAATTTTTTGTTTTTGCTAGAATCAGAATTACATTCAAGCTTTACTGGACAATAGATCGTCTAATAATCTGTAGATTTATTTCATAGATGAACCTGTCGGTACCATGAATCAAAAGTATATCACGCGAGTCAATTACGGAGTCAAATAATAATTCTCACGTGTTTATCATCTCGCGGGCGAGGGCTGACTTTGTTATTAGGACGTTTAAAAAGCAGCAGGATATCGCGACTTGTCGGGGTTTCGGTGCGAAGCGAACGCTCGCCGTCATATTTCATCGAACGTACGGCCACTTCTAGGGTTAATAGGACGAGATCGTGCGCCCGTTGTAAATCTCGTTTAATTTGCTCTCGTGCGGTCCGCCGGTCTTTTCTATTGTCGGGGCCGGGGCCGGCATTAGAGAATACAGTAATCTCGTGACACCCGGGCGCGCGTTAACAAACGTCATTTCACAGTTTCATACGGCGCGGCGCGGCGCGGCGGCGTGTCACGATTTCTTTTCGACGCCCGGACAGCCTGGACGAGAGAGATTACGTTGAATAATTTCAGCCCGTCTTTTTCATGCCATGATGACAGACGATGACATAACGGTTTATCCACCTATCTCGGTATTCCCTACTTCAGCGTTGTTCTGTGTCAATGACTTTATTAGAGCCTCTGAATGACTCTCCACTAAATCGATGCCTCTCGCCACGACGCTCGGATTACGAAAACATTTCCTAGTGGAGGTTAAAATAAAGACTAATGGAACAGTTATCACGAAATTTTAAGGATCTTCAATTTTAAGGATGTATGGGTGATGTACTTAAAGGATGCTGAATTTGTTATTATAAATTGCTATTATTATTAGAAAGCTACTTGTAGATTTCTTAATCAATTCATGGGTTTTTTGAAAAATTATAATGATTTATAATCTGCATGCACTTTTATGATGATCAGCTACCCAAGGAAAATTTTACTTTGATCTCGGAAATAATCCGAAAAAATCAATGATAAACTCTTGAAAAAAGTTCATATCGAATTGCCAGTGTTTTACGAACGAATTTCTAAAAAAATAATCCTCATTCACAGACTTTGAAGAAAGTTATTAATTAAAGTATAATAAAAAAAATTATAAATTTCTCTCTTTCCTCTCTCTTTAGAAAAAAGTCTCTTTAGTTTCCTGTTTTTCTTGCCTATATATATTAGTGTTAGTTTTTCTAAAAATGTTTGTATACTAAGTGTCATAATAGACTCATGTCCGTTTAATAAAGAAATTGAAATTGAAATTCATTGAAAAGAGGACGGAAACTACAGTAACGAATACTAATATATATGGATATAACTGAATTCACGTATATATGTACATGATCATACACACGTACATACACTTTTTGGATTGACTGTATAGCCCATACATCCTTAACATAAACAACAGAAATTTGTGAAAACCTGTTATAAAAATTGATTCCTCGTTTTACGATCAAAATATATTGATCGCGATATGCACGACATTCTTCAGCCGGTTCGGCGGACGTATGCCAATAATGTTACCGGGAGATCGAGTCCGTGGATCAGGCGTAGCATGAAATCGTCACCAGCGCGACGAGGATCGAGGTCTGTCTTCCCGTGTCACAATGCCGTTAACCGATAGTTATACTTCACGTTTCTCATAAATCTCCCCGGACGGCTGGCTGTCTCCGTTTCCGAGTCTCTGACGGTACGGCACGGTGGTGGTGTTACATACTTACGGTACGTACGCGGACGACGCGACGCGACGGGGACTTCCACGCTCGTGACCGGCTACGCACGTGTACACGCACCGTTGTACATCGGTACCCGCATGTCGGTTACCCCCTGCGGAGGAACTGCCGCAAGCTTGCGGCAATACTTCACGACAAATGTACTTTCCAGTTCCTCCTTCGGCTCTCTAGCGCGCGCGCGCGCGGGCCTCTCCGTCTCCGCGAAACAATGATCCATTTGGTAATCCTCCAGGCGTACCTACACGCTGATTCCAACACCGTGGAAGCTGATGGAATTATCGCGAAATAAATTGCCGCGCGAGATTCCTTATTGTCCTCGGGGGGGACTGTGGGAATATTAATTGTCCCGGGGAAGTAGATCCGTCGCGATTACCCCGGTAATCTATTGGCGGTGCGCGAAACGTAGGCAAATAATCAATTGCCGTCTCGCACGGATGAAGTGTGAAATAAATTTTCTGCCTGATCGCTTCTTTATTTTTATAGCCACGGCTTTGATAGAACGCTTGCAATCTAATCGAGTAAATCAGCGTGCAATTGCTGGAGATTGAAGTAATGTATTGTAACGTCGTTTGAAAAAACATAGACGTGCTACTGACGAGACAATGATGTAGGCGACACGTTTTATTGATTATCTGAAATCGAGAGAATCGCGACTTTTTGGTAAACTTTGATAATAAACGCTTGGCGAGGTGTCGGAAATCGGGAAATCGTGGCGAGGGGAGTTTATTTCCCGGATAGAGAATCTCCGGTTGGAGGAGCGAGTCGGATTATTGCGAGTGGAAGCGGATTTATGCCAGTTTAAACAGCAGAGCTGCGGGCCTAGTTTACGGCGAGTCTGGCATCACGTCGCACGCTTCGTCTCGATGAAATATGGTCTAACCAAGGATGCGTCTGAAGTATACGTCGGGGCAGTTTTATCTCAAACAGAAATATTCCTGGCTCACTTCAAGAAAAGTATCATAATATCTTTTTCCTTGTGTCAAATCAGTGCATCTATTAAAACGTTTTTCCTATTTTGTTCATTTTTTATTGCTTAAACAAGATTCAAACTAAATTGGATAAAATCATGAGAATTATTATCAGGTTTCATTATTATTATTATTAACCAGATAAAAAATGTAGGGATGATCTGACATTAAACAAAAATACGTATTGATAAATTGATGTATTGCAGCCCTAATGTAAGATTGTACCTAAACTTATGGCAGTCTTAAATTTCGTATCCTGGCGTTATGGTGCTTTAAATCCCGGTTTAATAGCAACGTTCGTGGAACAGTCTCGTTTCGGCATTGTCTCGAGCGAATTGATGCATCGTCTCTGTCAAGTCGTTCGGTACTTTAAATTATCCTTTAACAGTTCCTCGTATCGACAGTCGGGACGATCGCCTCTGCACGTACGAATTCGGCTGCGAATCGAGTTTCACCGGGCGTCAATTCGCAAGATTGATCGACTCGACTCGCGCTTCCATTTAATAGCCGAAGAATAAATCGAACATTCATCTCCTTGTTCGCAGTAGTTCGAATCTTCGTTGACACTTATTGAAATCGGAAGTATTTAACCCTTTCGCGACGACACACCAACATCATAAAATATTATAATAATTAAAAGAAAAATTATTAGTTCTTCGTTTATTTCATTTAAAAAATATTTTATATAAATCTGATGGATCTGTCATTATTTTAATAACAGAGACCGAGTTGATTATTGAAAATCGCGACGCGCGGCAATTAAATTCAGGGTTCATTATGAATATTCAATAATAAAGATCCTGAATTCGATTTGTGCGCAATATGTTTGTCTTGGTATCTCTTTATGTCGCGAGCAATACCGCTGGTTCTTCGTCAGTCCGGTCATAACGATGAATAATGTATACCAAAAGCTTCCTGTATAAATCCATACCGATTGCGGACGGGATTCGTCGGTTCTACCGGTCGTTGAAGAACGAGAAATAAAGTATGATGCTCGGCCGGCCGCGCGCACAAAAGATAAAATAACGATGAAGACGTCTTATCCATATCTGAATTGAAATCACCGCGGGCGACCATTCTTCGAATTTTTTGCCACCCTTTCGTTCATCATAATCAACGTCGCCGCGGGGTTCGAGTATAGTTTGACGAACACGTCCAGCAAAAAAGGTGGCCATTCGCTGTCAAACTCTCGGTTTCAATTGTCTCGCCCACTGCCCGACTCGAATTCTATGTATAGTCAATTTTTCAATTATCTTCTTTTCTGATTTCCTCTTCGACGGACTTAAATAGGAATTGGTTCCCAATACCTAGAATGAGGTTTCAGAGTTTGTGAAGGTGTTCCTTTGTCGTTCCAGGGTGTTTCACAAACGTCCTGCGCTCGCGGCCGGGATTGGGATCGGAAGTAGAGGAAACTCCGGTGTCGGGGGAAACGGCGCGAGCCTAGCGATGGACAACGAGTGCGGCGACGCGTTGAAGAGACGTAAAGTTCACAGATGCGACGTGGCCGGCTGTGACAAGGTCTACACGAAAAGCTCCCACTTAAAGGCTCACAAGAGAACCCACACCGGTAAGTCGATCAACGTTATCCAAAATTTCGCTTTCCTCTCTCACTTTTATCAACTAGGATTATATACTTATTCTGTGATATTCCGATAATTCTTTATTAACAATAATATAACTAATGTGATAAGGAAGATTGATGAATCTCATGATAACAGACTGAAATTGTATCCTACGAGAATTAAAGAAGTTTGAAAATGGTCAGAATTGAGAGAAAGTAAAATATAGGTTTCAAATGATGAGGATTAGAATTTAGGCAGAAATATTAGTTAGGTTGAGGATCAAGGTTCAAGATTGCTACATCTAAAACAAAATTCGAAGATAAGACAGTCTATACATACAAATCAAATAGGATGGTAAAATTTCGGTATAGAAAATAGAAGCTAGGATCTATGTACATCTAACTTAAAATTGTATATAACAATATTAATATTAGGGTCAGAGTTTGAGGATCAACGTTCAAGATTGCTGCAGCTAGAACAAAATTCGAAGACAAAACAGTCTATAAATATAAATCAAACGGGATAGTAAAATTTCGGTATAAAAATAGAAGCTAGAATCTACATCTAACTTAAAATTGTATACAACAATATTAATCGATCTTACAATTAGCTAAAGAACGAATTAGTCTTAAAGACTAAAACGCAACGAGTGCTTGAAAACGATTTCTTAATAGCTGGGACACGCGATAAAGGCATTAATGAGTAAATCCTTCATTGTTCGCCGGTGATTCACGCACACTCACCGCACGCCGATCACCAGGGCGGGTTTCGTCATCGCGAGTCGGATACATATTTTTTCTCTCACGGGGGGATCGCGCCGGGTTCATAGGTTGACGTTACCGTTCCAAGGTGACGGCAGGAGGTGTGCTCACAATTATGAGAGGAAGCGGAGCGAGCGTAACGCTTCGGGGAACGAAGCGAGCGTCGCCACCGCCGCCGCCGCGCCGGTAAACGTGGAGGCTAATTACTGGGACAATATTCTCCGTGAATGACCCGTTGCGATTCCACGCGGCCACGTTTCTTTGCGCTTTAGTTACGTTACACCGCGCGGCTGCCTGATATTCCCCGCAAATGGCACCCGACGCAAATGGTAAAAGGAAATTCCCCCTTTTTGCCCGCCACGGTTCTGACCCCGGGTTTTACGCGCCTCCCAGTCATTACGCGATCTTCCCACGTTAACCCGGCCGAGACAACGTTATTAACAAATAAAACATTAAGATCCGGCCCGGATAACGATAACGTACTTGACTCGGGGAGATACGACCGATGATTTAAACGGCCTGTCACCGTGGATGGGTCAAGCAGTCACGACCGCGGACCATTAGTCATCGGCCACCTTTGATTCCCGTTCGAGATACTCGGCGACGGAAAATCGTGGTGAACGGAAGTCGCAACTCGGACGCGTGACCGTTCGCGCGGTCTCAGGGACCATTTAATCGATACTTTCCGCGTTCGGAGGAGGAGGAGGATTCGGTGTCCTCCTGGCGGAGGCGACGGATGCCTGGCGCGCTCGCCTCATGGAAATCCCATAGTCACACTTGGCATAGTGCCGTTTTCAATCGGCCAATTGGGTGGCTACGTACACGGGGGTCAAGGGTCTACGACATTCGCACGGTGAACCGCCGTGGCCTGTAGCTCAGAGGCTTAGAAATTCGATAGCGCGCGGCCGGAGTGACTGCACGTCTCTGAATACTATTCATCGGGTATGCATTTTTCTGACGTTGCCCCCGCGTTTCGTTGCCACATTTGTGACCGGCCATTTATTATCGCCTCGCGAGAACCTGGAAGAGGTCACACCGTTCGTTCCTCCGGGCCTATCTATATACACACGGCCAGGCAACCGCGGGGCACACATGTGTGTACACACCGTCGAAGGAGCCGCGGCTTCAAGAATTTCCGGTGGATAGGTACCTTCGTGAAGGCATTGCCGCCGTCTAGAGAGCGCCAACGCGGCGGGGAGAGGGCGTGGTCGTGAGAACCAGGATCTTTTGTCTGGTCCATGGTTCAGCCAAGACGGTGGTAGCCGCGGTGCTCAACCTCGGCCTGACCGACCGCCCGTGGGATACCGACGCGAAAAATCGTCAGTCTCTGCGATTGATGTTAGCTTTAGACACACGAGACAAGTCAACGTGAGTCTCGCTTTTTTTGCATTGACTTTGGAACAGTATTTATCCTTCGTTATGGAATTAGCCATTTTTTATAGTGGAAAGACAGTTGCCAGTCTCGCTCAGTCCGGGAGGATTAGCCAAAGGGTTGATAGAAAAAGATTTAGCAGATTTTATATGTTTCATACTATCAATTGTTCAAATGTTAGCTTTAGACATACGAGACACGAGCCAACGTGAGTCTCGTTTTTTTTGCATTGACTTTGGAACAGTATTTCTACTTCGTTATGGAATTAGCCATTTTTTATAGTGGAAAGACAATTGCCAGTCTCGCTCAGTCCGGAAGGATTAGCCAAAGGGTTGATAGAAAAAGATTTAGCAGATTGTTTCATACTATCAATTGTTCAAATGTTAGCTTTAGACATACGAGACACAAGCCAACGTGAGTCTCGTTTTTTTCGCATTAACTTCGGAACAGTATTTCTCCTTCGTTATACAATTAGCCATTTTTTATAGTGGAAAGACAATTATCAGGGTAGGTTAGATTTCGCTCAGTCCGGAACTGGCCAAAGGGTTGATAGAAAAATTAGAAAATATATTAGCAGATTCTATATGTTTCGTACTATCAATTCTAATTCATTGAAAAATGCCAATGGCACTTAACATGAAGGAAGTACTCGTACTTTGGCAATTCTGTAATTGACGGAATTCATGCTCTGTTGTCTAATTTCTAATTAAACGATACGCAGTACTGTCTATGTTAATGTCTTGCCTTCTATGTACAAATGCTCGTCTCTTCCTTCTCCCACCAATCGGCCAATAGCTCGTTCAGTACACGTGTACTTATTTTTAGCCGTTAGATATGTTTTCTCACCTTGCTTCTAAAAATAACAGCGTTTTTAAAATTAGGCTTTTTGCCTCGTGTACATTCGATTTACCGGAATGTAAAACCTTCCTGTGAGGAGAATCAAGGCTGGGAACTGAAGCTTCTTTTCTTATATTTCAAAAATTGTCTATTATCTATACTTTAATTATTAATTCTCCTCCAATATTGAAATGAGTCAAATTATTTGCATTATTTCAATTTATTTATAACAATGCGTTACAATCATGAAATGAGTTTGCAAGAGAATTTTACAATGAATAATTTTTGGTCATAGCAGTACAATTTTCAGAACAGTTTTTTTAATACAATATGTTACAATTATTAAAAAAGTAATTTCTGTAAGAATGCCATATGACAGATTTCTTGGCCATTCCATCAATTGTCGATTAAATTGGACACGTTAGTCGTCTTCGAACTCCATGCTCGAATCATAACTGGCCAACTTTTCACAGGCCACCAGCGGACAACTGAGTGCTCCATTTTCCTGACACGTGCACGTTGTACATCCGTTAAAGAAAGTTGAGCCTGGCACGCAATCGGAAACTAAAACCACAATTCACCAATTAATTATTTATTATAAAAGTCACTGATTAATCACTTGATTTTAAAAAGTAGAAGTTATGAAATTTACATTGCAAATGTGGCGCAGCTGTTACTAGCTGCACGAGAAACAGCGAGAACAGAAGGACGAAAATTTTCACAGACATGTTTCTCCTATCGTTGGGTCTTTTCTACTGACCATTCAGGCAATGAACTGTCTATATATACACCATAGTTCCCATCCCTGCCCTATTTATGGTCAACCTCTCGAGGCATCGTCCGAACGTCTTATTTACATAAATATAGACCTTATTACAAAATTTTATCGCATTCCTTCATATAATATTAAGAGGGAAACCCCTCGTACATAACGATGTCCAAATTTTTTCTAAAAGCATTTTTCTCTAATCTTCTGTCGTAATCGTCGGATATCGAAACTCGGAGATCGAGTCTATTAGCGTAACGATGGGATGGTCCTCGAGTGAAGATCGTTAAGTAAATATATCGATGGCTTCTATTCATATAATACGATTTTAGAAAAATATTTTATCCAAAGATATATAAAAAATGATTATGTGTGATTTTATATCTATTTAAAATGCATTATTATTTTATTACAGCAAAAATTCAATGCAATTTTAATTTGACAATCAGATTTAATCGATTTATATAACAATTGGCTTATTAAACTATTAAACAACTTCTCTAGATAATAACGACTTATGGTTTAGTATAGTTAATTTTCAGATACTTTATTTCCCGTTTTATGAGAGTCGAAGTGCTTTCGCAGTTTATTGCCCTCCTCCTTTACCTGTTTTGAGTCACCTGGAATTTCGCTTGACGTCACGGGAATACCTCAAGTTAACCGTTAATTTAGAGGCGGTCATTAACGAACCTCGACTTCCCAATTTTTCCACCAATCCCATAAATCGTGCCTCACCCAAGCCAAATCACTGCCTTCGAGGTGACTTCGGTTATTTGTAAATCCAAACAGATGTTATAAATTATTCACACTCAGCTCAGACCTCAATTTTCCTGATTATCGTTTCAAGTGTCAAATACATCTAATTATAGGATTGAATACTAACGTCGTCCTAAAATCATGCATCGACGATTAACTATTGCATGCGTCAGATTACAAACAGCTTCATTCAACCGATTGTGATTGTTACTCCGTAAACATTACTTAAATGCACGTGGAATATAAAATTGCAGGGATAATTCCTTAAATATTTGAGAATGATGTTGACAGGTATACAGGGTGTCTCAGAAAAATTGTTGAAGCTGAAGACATTCAACAAGAATCCATTTAAAAATATACAGACGTTCTAAACGAGTAGAGATTGTGCATAGTTTTTCGCTCGGTACCATTTCCAAGGGCCAACCCAGGTCTCAATGGCCATCCTTGAATTTAGTCATTTGGTCAAGAATTGTGAAATAAAAATTCCATGGCTGAGTGCGTAATCTACACGAGCACTAATCAGTGTTTTTCGATAATAATTCAGAAACCACGCCTCACTTTACAATTTGCAAAGGAAATTGTTCAAAAATACTTCCAAAATGATTCCCTTTCTAAGACTGTTTCTAGAACACCCTATATGTATATCCATTCAACGAGGCGCACGTGATTTTTCAATATCACCTGAACCCCTGTTAAGTAATGAATATAAATCCTCTATGGCTGGTGTTCGAAACATGACGGCGTACAAACGTCCAGATATATTTTGTGGCATTACCGCGGCAAAATCCTGTTAGCGTGATCCTTCGCGTGATCCTTCGCGTCTACGCGCAGTGCCCGAGTGGCGCTCGGTATAATAATTGTTTCAACGAGTGCGCGGCGCGGTCGTAGAAACGGGGACCGGCACGTCTATCCATCATTCTAACACCGCGGCATTATGCAGCCATCGAGATATCTTTACGGGCGGCGCGGCGGCGGATACTGGCTACACTCCCGGGATGTGGGAAATGCCAATTCATTGATTACTGTAATTTCTGCCATTCCACGACGTAAATCGTTCCGCGCGGATCGTGCGCCCGCGGTACAGAGACAATCGTGCCGTCCTGCTCCCAGAAGTGTTAGAATTTGTCTCGTATGAATAACCCATTGTGCTCGGAAAGGTCAGCGCGGAACGGGGTTATCAGGAGGAGGCGCTTTTGCTGAATAATCCTGTACGAGCGGCGCGGCGCAGCCTCTCCAACCCCGTGAACTTGCGATAGCGTTGCGATCGTCGGCGCCCGTGATTGATAGAGGAGAAAGTAGGCGAACAAGGTAAAATTCAATTGGAGAGCGTGCGATAACCGCGGGTTTTTTTTAATCGCGAGTCAGTAACAATGATTGATAACACCTGTTTTTAATAGTTGCGTACGCTACACGCTCGCGAGCGGAGGTGAAATTTCTGGGAGGAGCCGGACTTCAAAGGCCCGTGATTGATCGTCGCGGTTGCAAATAATTAAATTAATCAGTGGACAAAGGAACGGTTTAATTTCGGTAATCAGAGGAATCGTCGAAACGCCCTGAACTTTCTCGTCCAGCCGCGAGAGTAAAAAATGATTCTGTTCACGGAGTCGACGGAAAACATCGAGGCCACCGTCGCTCGATTTCACGGGTGCTCGGCGCCGAGCACCGCCGGAATCGGTTCTCGCGGAGCGGATACACCGAAAAACGCCAAATACAGCCAGCTAACCATGATTGATGATTCTCACGGCCGGCGCGGCGGTAGAATTTGCATCGAATTTATACCGTGCCGCTCGCAAACTGTATAATGGAGTAATAGCGGTCCGCGGCTACCGCTTTCGATAACATGTATCTTCCCGAACACACGCCACGACCGTCGGAGGCTACATCGGGCCGAGAGGGGGGAAATATTACGAGGATACGGTAAATGCCGGTTACAGGTCTTTATAATAACGCTGGCGCTTTCACGATCGACCGGTCGACGCGGAGCCCCGGCTACCGGCCGCGCCGGCCACCGCTAATAAATACTTAATCCCCTCGATTATTATCGGGAACTGCGGCCGGTCAGCGTGTATCATGCGATTAAACTTGTTCGATGAATACCGATAGGCGAAAAATTCCACTGATTTCAATGCGATACGGGGGAATCACTTGGCGGCGCGGGCTAGCGTGATCCTTAATAGGGCCCCGCGAATTTCATGAGATCTCGCGTATTAATTAAGCCGTATTAAACTCGGTATAGATTAGATAACGATCGGTTCCGTGCGTATGAAGAATAGCGTCTTTCTCCCCTACTTCCCGATATTGAAAACTCTCGATTTTTTATTTACCGATTGGCCGTCGGCATTATGCTCGGGTAAAGAAGATAAATATCTGCCGCTACTGGTCTCGCAATAAATTCTCGTTTTACAGTCGACGTTAGTAAGTTAATCAGTCGTTTAACCGAACTAACAGTAAACAGTAAACCACGTTTCCGAGGGACGTACTCTCGGTGTCCGTACAGAGAATATATATAGGAGCTACGTTCGCGCAGCGGGTAACGCGTTAAAATTCATTAGGTCTGTTGGTCGGTTTCTCGAATCGGAGTTACGTTAATTGAAGTTACAGAGGATCAAAGGTAGGGGAGCGCGCGATTTCCTCGGGTCGCGAAACACAATTAAAAGTCGATTCCCAACGGAGGACGGCGAGTTACAGATGTCGTTATTAGGTCCGGCGACGATTTTATTTAATCGTCTCTGGAGGAATCCCGCGGCAGTCGCGGACGTTAATGGCGGCCCGTTGATGAATCGGGCTCCGGGCTCGATTTAATTGAAGCCTCGCGCGCGCGGGTAACGCACGTATATATGTATCCCACTGTTAGATTTTATTAAACCACGATAACGGCGTAAATAATGAATGGCGCGTAATGACCGTGATTAAATTGAATCGCGCGCGCCCGCGAGTTATTACATCGCCGCAGTATTTCTTGCCGCTAACGAGTGTTGTTATTTACAAGAAGCACGTTTGCGCCGCGGGAGGAGTAGCTCGAGGGCACATTAGGCGGACGCCACGCAGAGTGGACACCAGTCTCTCTGCCTTCGCGCTGCCTTGCTTCTACCCAACTTTTCCTTCTTTTCCCTTCCTTCCGTTTCCTACCCTCGTTCTTTTTTTTCCCTTCCTTCGAGCCACTTATCAGCTCGTTGCTCGTTACCGACACGCATCGCGACGCCGCGCCTCGCCGAGTTTTCTCACACGATGTGATAATTGCAGGGTAAAAAGTAGATTACGCTTTGAAGCGTTCTGGATTGTGAGAAGTAAGTGCGGGCGATATAGGGCTTAATTGTAGAAAATGTTGGAAATTATATTCCGTGTCAATTAACGTGGTTAGAGTTATATTGTAACGGGGATAATGTCTTGTTTGCTGATGGAATTATACTTGGAACTGCGACGCACGGATTGGCGAACCGCGTTAAATCGGACGATTTAAAACATTGTTCTTGAAGTGACTATTTCGTATAGCACTTTCTTCGAAGAGGTCATTCACCCCGATAACATAGGGGAAGGTTCATTCATCTTTACGGTGCTCCCACATAATTACGTATCACGGAATCCATACCGAGCAGCCACGTTATCGCGGGTCTCCGCTGATAATTGCCGAAGATACATTCAAAAGCGGATTTCTTAATCACCCCTACGGGAGATCCTCGAACAGATAACGAGAAACGGACTCTTCTGAAGGGAGTTGGAGTCCGTGCTGACGAATATTGTCGTCTTGAGTGTCATCGGCACGTTCGGCTCGCGATGCTTTACGAGCGGCTATCCTCGTAAAATATCGCCGCCAATTGTGTCCACTGTCTGTCGATTCCCAACGATCTACCCATAAAGGGTGACGCGTTTCCTCGTCTTATAAATAATACTCGTTTCTCAAATTGAAACTGAATATTTACGGTACATCCGTGTCACATATCTTGTTGCAGCGTATATAAATTTTGTAATAATTGTCTATTTCTATTTTTGGATCTTTTTTATACGAAAGGCCGATGTCAAGTGTATTTTTATTCGAAGCTATTTATGGTGCGTTTGTTTAACCCATTTGCATCATAAAGGAGTACGAAAAAGAAGGTCCTTCACTCCTTACGTATAATATTAGCACATAGTAATATATTACTGCTATACATATAATACAAATTAGTATATAATTTAATAATAGTAACCATTTATAGTATATAATTTAATAATAGCAACCATTTATAGTATACAATTTAATAATAGTAACCACTTACAGTATATAATTTAATAATAGTAACCAGAAAAATTGAGCGTATACTGATGACGTAAATGGTTTAAAAATAAAATTGAGATAAAGGGTTAAATGTCACGGGATCGTAAAACGTATGTCCGAATAATGGCTAATTCTCCCACCGCATTTTAACGATACCATTAGCGAGGAGGCTCCGTAAACGCGAAAATAATTTTCGAAATGCTGTCCCTTAAGAAGGGAGATATAAGGATACGCGCAGACTCATTAAAAATAACTCCTTGTTAAAAGGCGAGCTCGAGCAGTCTCTCCTGCGTTGAACCATTAGATAACGCACAGGAAGAAGTCGCGATATGGTTAAGAGTCCCGTGAAATCGCATCAGAGCCACGTTCAGCCGCGCCACGTCGTTTTTAATTAGCGTTCATCGCCGAACCACTGCGAACCGTATCGAGGCAATTTCTATTCCCTAATCGATAATTTTCACTTTGATTAATGCCGTAAACTTAATCGACGATTTCTCACGAGATCGAAACTTTAGATATCATGCGGATTAGATCGCGCGTGTCGTAATACGATTTCGATTTACAAATACCAATTTTGAAATTCGCCTAATATTCTTCTAATTGACGGCGAAATGGATCTTTCTATTCAGAAAAAAATTGCATTTATTTTATGCTTAGAAATTTAACCCCTTGGCTACATTTGACGGCTGAGACACGTCATTTTAGTTTTATTTTGTTGTTATTAATTTATTTTTGTTTTGCAATTCTAATTACTTGAAGACATCTTAATACTACATATGTCACCAATATTTTAGAAATAAATAAATTCTTACGTAAAATGTACTGCTTTTACATACAACTCCAAGCAACCAAAAATTATATCCGTTCCACATGCAAATATTTTCTCAAATAAATCCGTACCCAAAGGGTTAATAGAAAAACAACGATAGTTAACTTTTTAGTGAAGTTAACGATAGTGAAGTTTTTAAAACTGTTTTTTTTTTAAATTTGTATGTGATTAGAAATTCTTAAATGAACAGAAATTGAGACGTTTACTCTACTTTTGCTGTCTTTTTCTATCTTTGAGACTATCTGGAAAACATAACGTCAAAAGCAGAATACAGTGTCAGTTTTCGATCCCTGTTGCAGTATTATTTATGAGGAAGAGTTAATGGTAGGAGAACAAGGATGTTCGACACGTATCGTGTCGGATTAATATAACACAGAGTTTAAGCTCGGCGCGACATTAGAGCGACGTTACAAATGAGTGGCTAAGTTCGCTGTTGCGTTTAATTAATGGACTCGGACGGTGTAACGCGGCGTTAATCTATGGCGCAATAAACGTAACGTTGCCGGGTAAAAATCCAATCAAAATGCATTAATAACAGGAGAATTAATGCCCGGCTGGCGCGCGGCGGCGGTGCGGCGGCGTGTTTGCCCTGGTGCTCGCACATCGGTGCCGATATCGCGTGCATATATGCACGTCCCGCGCCGCGTGCGTACGTACGAACGTACGTACCCACGTGAGTGTACGTGTTCGTGCCGGCTCGTAAATGGACTAATTACCGGCAATTACGCAACGGCCGAGCACCGCGGCCTTTTTCCCCCGTCATTAGTTCCTCGTATTCCCAGCGAATTACATAATAATATTCAGCCGATGGGCGTCGAAACGTTAAAACGACCGATTTAGATATCTACCATCGCGCGCCGGCACGGTCGTACCTGCAGCCCGGTTTCAAACGATCGCTCCGCTTGTCGCGCCGTGAATCGGTTCTGCGAAACCCGGCTTTTCGACTTTACGCGCGGCAATAACTCTTGCCAAGCACGACCTGTCACGTCGCGGTTCGTGTATCCACGTCCACCTAGACCCGCGTTCCCGCTTATCGTCGCTCCGATCTGCGAAAAAATCGCTCAAATAAATTGCGAACAACGTGCTAACCATCGGCGGAGGACGATCATCTGTACATTTTCATATATATATATGATTTCAGCTAATATCGTATACAAAGGGGGTACGAATTGTATCGGAGAAATCGCGACAGATTTGATGTCGTAATTAACCGGGTAACTAGCGATGCCTGAACGATCCGTCGAACCTGTTCCACCTGCGTTCACTCGCTGATTTCTGCAACAGATAATCACGTTTACGAGCGCCGGTCCCTCCATTGATTCGCGATCGCTAACAAAAAATCCAATCTGCCGTCCGAAACTCCGCGATGAGGCAGCGGGTCATTCGGACGAGAGATTTGAGATGCATCAGGCTCGCGCGAACGTATCGATCGGAACGGTGGTGGTTTCCACGAGATAGAGGAACGGGATGGCACGTCCACGTCGCGTCGTCGTCGTCGTCGCTGGCTTCGGCCATTACCCGCGTCTACTACCCGCGAGCTTTAATAGGATCGCGGGCTCTCTCGTTCGCCGATCGGACCGGTCGATTTTCTCCCGACTCGTCTTCGTCTTCGTCCTCGTCTCCCGGCGCGGCCGAACTTGATGGCGATTGCGTCATCGAGTTGTGATCAGGCTGTTTCTACATCTAGACAGCTCGACGACGCGACGGCCACGCTTTTAGCCCCCGAGCGCTGTTACTCTCGCTTTCCGCCTGGCCTCCTCTATTTTTCTTTCTCCTCCTCGGTTGCATGCCCTCGCCTCGTCTCGCCTCTCCCCCCTTTCTTCGGCAAATCGTGCAGAACGCCGGACTGAGAAATACGCTCGGCGACTTGCATACAATAGAAGAGAGTGATGGGCAGTTTTCTGAGGGATCCGGAGTCGTTGCAACGCGCGACAGCTGTCACGGCGTCCTTACCACGGAGAAAGAGGGGCTCGCCTCGATAAGAGCCAAGAATAAACGCACGGGCATGGACGTAGCGTGACGCGAGTCAGCCCGGGTAAACGCTCGGAAATGTCTACCTGCAATCGACGTTCTTACGAATACCTGCGACCATATCCGAGACGCTGATACTTGTCTACTTCGATCGAGTACTTATTGCTAAAGGCGACTGTTGTCGAGGAAAAAATCTGTTACTGTTTGCTCAAGTCAAAACCGAATAATTATTAGTTAGTAGACTGGATTTTGATGAATAGTAAAAGATTTGGGAATAAGAATTTAAATATATCTTATCTTTATAAATTTGTACGTTTTTGCATACTGAGTGCTCTGATAAAAAATTAGTGTGTTATTAGTATGTTTTTAATAAATGCATAGAAATTCAATGTCTAATACTATTTTTTAGTTTACTTTCTGAAATTTTTGCTTAGAATTATTATTATTAGTTCAGTAGTTTTCCCTCAATTAAATTTTTAACTTTCCTTATATTGGTTATTATATGAATTAATTAAATCGAGGAAAAATAATTAAACTGATAAAAACCGAATGATAATTACTAGTTAGTAGACTTTGGATTTTTGTACAAAATAAAAGATTTGGGAATACAGAATTTAAATATATCTTACCTTTATAAATTTGTACGTTTTTATATACTGAGTGCTTTGATAAAAAATTAGTATGTTTACACTTTTAATAAATACATAGAAATTCAATGTCTAATACTATTTGTGAGTTTGCCTTCTGAAATTTTTGCTTAGAATTATTATTATTAGCTCAATAGTTCTTCCTCAATTAAATTTCTAACTTTCCTTATATTGGTTATTAATTAAATCGAGGAAAAACGATTAAACTAATGACATTAATTTTAGGTGAAAATGTCCAAAGATACCGTTCGGTAGAAATAGTGTTAACGATTGCAGTTCCTGGATAAATTGATCAAATTCTTGGAAATAAATCAATTACTGGGCGTATCAATTTGTTGCACTTAATCAGGGAAACACTAACAATAAACTAGCTTCCCGGTTATTGCATTATTCGTCCATATCCATCTGGTACAGACTTCTTGAACTTATCAAGAAATTTATCACAGCCCTGACGTAATTTGTAGCTCCCACGTACAATATCTCAGAACGGTGATACTTTGTTCGGTACGGGGGAGCCCTGACGGATCATTACGAGCCAGCCAGGTGCACAAAGGCTGGGAAATGGCTGGTGTCATTTTTCAATTACGCGCGCCCATTGACCGTAAATTTAGAAACTCGTAAAACATCATATCCCAATAAATTGTCCAAGGACGCGGGGCTCTCGTTCGCGCAAAGGAGCCTCTCTAAGGAGATTATGAAAGCAATCGGGCGTGCACGCATATACACAGTGTGCATGAATACATCGAGTCGTAAATCTAAAAGCGAACTTAGCGCTGGGTTTTATGTTTCACTGCGTTTACGCTTCGTACATTACGTTTGTATTACTCAACAATGCGGAACGATTGCTTTTTCACGCGTCTCACTATAATAGCGTTCGATAATTAAGCTATTACATCGATACACTTCTTTTAGAACTAGTATTTTTTCCAAAAGTTTATGATTAGTCTCGTACGAAGTCAGGCGACCGAGCCAGTATTCTATTACGTTGTCAGTCTGGTCGACTGTCTACGGTTTCATTGTTTAACATCCTTTCTCTCCCCAGATCGACAATATCCAGCAAATTTACGACAAATTTACTGACTACTGTATCACGATAGCAGTAATATTATGCGCTTTATGAGTGCTCACCTTGACGTTAAATTAGCAATCAAATTAACAACATATGTTGTGGGTATATTAAGAAAATTGATATGAATGTAACAATGTAAAAATAATGATTAAAAATGTATATGTTCATTGCATGATTACTAATTGAACGAATTGGTACAAAATTTGCTGCAAATTGTTTCCAATTTTTGGTAAATTAATTTATACGTCCTATGATGATCATAAAAGTCTGTCTGTGTTAACACGTTTCAATTTAATCGAGAATTCGACTTTTGTTGTCTGTTCCAGGCGAGAAACCGTACCAGTGCACATGGGAGGGTTGCACGTGGAAATTCGCGCGTTCCGACGAATTAACGCGGCACTATCGCAAGCACACGGGCCAGAAGCCGTTCAAGTGCCATCTTTGTCAGCGATCGTTTTCGCGGAGCGATCACCTGTCGCTACACATGAAAAGGCACTGATAAAGAGGACCGACTGTCTGAGCCCTGGCCGTTGACCGCCGGGACGCGAGCGACAGATAAACAGGAGGATGATACCTCGACGATGTCGAGGATCGAATCCGTGATCGTGGACGACGTCGATGATTCTTTTTTTTTTACATTCGGGACCTGAAGAGCCTTAACTCGGCGCTCGGGAGCCGTTTCGAGCGGAGGACGCCCGGCGCCGGAGGCGGAAACTAGGAAAAAATTAAAGGAACAAACGAATCGTTCATTAGGTTTATTAATGGACTCTAATGAAAGTATCATTGCGATTATCGATGGACGATCGTGCGAACCTGTAAGCAATCGCGGCACCCTCGTTGAAATTTCATTAATTCTATGTATTCTGTTGAGTCGCCTCCGTTTCTCTCGTGATCTTAGTTGAGGAGGAGTAGCCTGTAAGGATTGTTGATATTTAAAATTCACGATGAACATTTTATTTATTCTAGAAGCGTTATTTAAAGGCGGTGAATAGCCGCGATTGCTGCGGGTTCATCGCGAATCGGCACGCGGGGACGCGTGCCGACTTCTGTTTTTATTTCTAGCCAATTTTTACTTGTTCGTATTTCCAGTTTGTTTCTCTTTTTTTGTACGGATTAAATAAGGCCAGCTCAACTAGTCTAGAGCAGCATATATGTATCGTCTATTGCGAAGAATAGAGCCAGTAAAGGGAAATATGAAGTAATATCGTTAAGGTAATTATACGGTTAATTAATAAGTAAAGAGAATATCGAACTCCGGTGACGGAGCTTGGGACTTAGCATGCTCAGTTAAATAAACTACAAACCGTGATCGTTAAGCGTTACATTTTTTAATGCATTAAATAGCGATTTATCAGATAAATAAAATATGCACAAAGAATTTCGCGTTTAGGGACGGACAATCATCGATGTATTCATTGTCTACGAATGGGAGGCAAGGGAATTTCACGCTCTGATATAGCCAGTATTACGTGTACATTAAGCAATACGATCGAGCATATACTGTCGATGTCATCGCGATGCTTTTTCGAGTCTTTTTTCTCTAAAGCAAACTGAATTCTTCAACTTTTACCGTTCTAAACGGTGTGTCGTTCGGTCTATACGTATTATACACAGACAAGGTGCCAAAGTAGAAGGTGCACACGTATATCGTGCAAACGACGATACCCACGTTACGCTCAAACATAAGGATAAAGAGAGAAAAAAAAAACAAACGAAAAAAGCAGATTATTTTTTAAACGCTTTTTCATCTCGTTCGTCGGACGCCGGCGAAACCAATTTCTGCACATTTTATTTTGGCATCTGTTGCGAAACGAGACAGCTCAAGAAGTACACATTCGAAGTCAATAATAACGGAGAACCTAAAACTGGTCGTGAAAAGCAAGAACGTGGGATAGATTCTAGGAAAATCCAGAACGCACGTCTACGTTCCTCGTGGTTTAAGAAAAAGCTGAGAAAGCGCGCGTATCAGAATACACAAAATTGATGCATCGGTCGGCGGACCTTAATTCGTGTGTAACCGAATGCGTAGGCGAAACGAGCCTGAAAGTACATAGAAAAAAAAAAGAGATTACGTATAGTCGTGACATATCGAAAGAGAAGGCATCGATCCTGCGCGTCGAAAGCGGAGCCAGGCTATCCTCACGCGATACGTTATTTGAACGAAGCTGCTTATACGGGAAAGGGTGAGTGACGCAGTTTTATACATAGATCGGTTCCGACTCGGCTACAATATAAGAATCGTGGCCAGTGCCGCGTTATAGTTACGGTTTCATTTCCTGCCAACAGCTTAACGAGTGAAAGTTTCGCGTGGCGTTAGTCAGACGTATCGCACGAGAATCGGATAGAGCTAGCTTGTAAATAATTTCCGAACCCTGTGTGTAAACGACTTCTCCGTACGTACGGTACACGAACGTACACCATTCCCTCGTTTTCTTACGCGTCTCTTCATTTTTTTCCTTCCCCGCCGCGGAAGTGAAACGCGGCTAAGGGTAGCTGGAAGTTGGAAAATTCTCTCGAACGCTAGCTGTAAAACGAGACGATGGAACAAGATGCCAGTATATATTAGAGCCAGTTTATACCATTAAAAGACGAAGATAAAAGGAACCTCTATCGATAAGGTTAGCAACGGAGATCGATGAATGAATAATTGTTACACGTTGTATTTTGATAGGGAATAGTGCCTTTTAACGTTAAGGATGAGAACGCTGCGTTAGGCCTTAAGTATACTGCTAGTGCCTTAAGTCACGCGAATCTTCGTGCTTGTACACATTTCATAACGCGACCAGTTGAATCCTCGTCCGGAGGACCAGTGAGATATATCAACCGTTGCTTTATTCGACCAACCGCTCGTGGAAATCGAGCGAAGAGACTCCGACTACGTACGCTCGTCTCAACGTTCTATCACGCCATTTCAAGCGAACGAAATTTCACCGACGTCATTTCACTTCCTGTTCACCGGCACGACTCTAAAGAGGATCAAGCTTGTCGTATTCGCGTTTAAAAAAAA
>SMSR01014586.1:56975-84036 GCA_019453355.1 Ceratina japonica | reverse complement strand
CGAATGCGTAGGCGAAACGAGCCTGAAAGTACATAGAAAAAAAAAAGAGATTACGTATAGTCGTGACATATCGAAAGAGAAGGCATCGATCCTGCGCGTCGAAAGCGGAGCCAGGCTATCCTCACGCGATACGTTATTTGAACGAAGCTGCTTATACGGGAAAGGGTGAGTGACGCAGTTTTATACATAGATCGGTTCCGACTCGGCTACAATATAAGAATCGTGGCCAGTGCCGCGTTATAGTTACGGTTTCATTTCCTGCCAACAGCTTAACGAGTGAAAGTTTCGCGTGGCGTTAGTCAGACGTATCGCACGAGAATCGGATAGAGCTAGCTTGTAAATAATTTCCGAACCCTGTGTAAACGACTTATCCGTACGTACGGTACACGAACGTACACCATTCCCTCGTTTTCTTACGCGTCTCTTCATTTTTTTTCCTTCCCCGCCGCGGAAGTGAAACGCGGCTAAGGGTAGCTGGAGGTTGGAAAATTCTCTCGAACGCTAGCTGTAAAACGAGACGATGGAACAAGATGCCAGTATATATTAGAGCCAGTTTATACCATTAAAAGACGAAGATAAAAGGAACCTCTATCGATAAGGTTAGCAACGGAGATCGATGAATGAATAATTGTTACACGTTGTATTTTGATAGGGAATAGTGCCTTTTAACGTTAAGGATGAGAACGCTGCGTTAGGCCTTAAGTATACTGCTAGTGCCTTAAGTCACGCGAATCTTCGTGCTTGTACACATTTCATAACGCGACCAGTTGAATCCTCGTCCGGAGGACCAGTGAGATATATCAACCGTTGCTTTATTCGACCAACCGCTCGTGGAAATCGAGCGAAGAGACTCCGACTACGTACGCTCGTCTCAACGTTCTATCACGCCATTTCAAGCGAACGAAATTTCACCGACGTCATTTCACTTCCTGTTCACCGGCACGACTCTAAAGAGGATCAAGCTTGTCGTATTCGCGTTTAAAAAAAAAACGTTCGCTTTCACTGATAATTCGCGGCTCCGAGTATGTACCGAGGACAGCTTGTTAAAAAAGACAAATTACTCATTGACGCGGTTTTACACACAGTACACTTTTTATCCGTGTGTAAAGCGAGTCGGATTCGTTGGAGATCGGGCGCGATTTCTCATTCCCCGATGAAGTAAGCATCTGTCCCATTTGCGAGGGCCGACGACTGATATCGGGCGAGGAGCAATCGCGGCTCCTTCCACGCCGGGCGCATGAATAATTTTCGTATGATCGTCACTGCGAAATTCAATCCGAAAATGTACGAGGTGCCACCCAGCGTGCCACACTCCGCGATCCTGATGACTGATACCGTTGTACCTTTCCTGTAGGGGATTTCTTCACCGGAGCACACGGCCGTCAGTAATCTGAGCGTAGCGCGGGCGATGAGAAATGCACACTGACGTCATGCCGACACCCTCTTTGATCATTATCATTTTTTTCCACCGCCAGCTCGTGCCGGGTCGTACGCGCTCCACCGACGATGCATCCCGGCCGCCGTTGTACCTCCACCTTCGGACGATTCATTTCGGCTAATTGTCGACGGGACGATAAAACGATATCGCTTTCGGTTAACTCTTGACCGAACACGCTTTGAACGAGCTGTAGGCTCGCGCGCCCGCGGAACGCCTACTCGTTCTTCATCATCGGAATTTTCGAGCGAACCAGCTTACTGCCGCTCTACCCCTCTTCGGATCTCCATTAGTCGAGATTGATAACGATGAACTGCCATCCTCGATTCAGGGCCAAGTCTTTCTTCGTACTACGTACATTCCACTTTCGTTGATAGTCGTTCGTGAATAAGTGTTATTCAATTATCTTACTCGATTTTCGTGGAATATTCGTCTAAGTCACACGGTTCACGCAGAACGGAGGATTTGTTATTTTTAGGAAGCGCGATGGATATTCTTCAGGCATAAACATTCCCAGGCGCTGTAAAGACTGTGAAAAGCCAAATGGAACGGGTTGGCAATTCGCGTTTCACGCTCACGCGACGCTATTCAGTAGAAAGAACCATCGGTGAAACAGGGAAGCGGGTATAGGAGTACGATTTTCTATGAAAAGCCCCACCTTAGAGGAATTAGCATTTCAAGTGCCTTAACGGTCGTCAGCTGACAACTAACTAATCGAGGCTCGCACGTTCGAATTGAAGCCGCGTTCCGAGATCAACTGGGCCTTTTCGGTTGACACATTTCGTGCGGAAATAGCGACGTAAACCGGGAACAAACAACAGGCGAAGTGGGTCAGCGGAAATTTTCATTCAGTTCATAGCAGATTTTTATAGACGGTTCTTAAAGGCTCGTCAAATGCTCATTGGATGTAACACTAGATTTACTGAAATCCGTCTTCTTGATGAATATATTAGGATGCAATTCTTTTTGTAAATTATTTGTTAGATTTTTATTTGCTGTTGTCTTCTATCCGTCATTTGTTTGGTATCGTTTTTTATTATTCATTGTTATTTCGTAATAATTGATCAACCCGTCAAGTCGACAGATTTTCGTAAAAATAAATATACAACATCCAGAAATAATAAAATATAGATGTAGTTCCCCAATTACATCATTGCATGTTCAGAATTTGTAAGCATAAAATCGACAACCCGTCAAACCGACGGATTCCACGAATCTAGTGTTAAATTAACTATTACGCAAAAGTTTTATATTCAGATATCAATAGAGAACATCGTTTCCCGCTAACACCTTTCAAAATTAGTAACTCTTTACGATCGGATCATTATTTGCTAAGTATCGACGTACCTGAATTCGTTATTAGACTCTTGATTTCATCACNTTGAAGCCGCGTTCCGAGATCAACTGGGCCTTTTCGGTTGACACATTTCGCGCGGAAATAGCGACGTAAACCGGGAACAAACAACAGGCGAAGTGGGTCAGCGGAAATTTTCATTCAGTTCACAACAGATTTTTATAGACGGTTCTTAAAGGCTCGTCAAATGCTCATTGGATGTAACACTAGATTTACTGAAATCCGTCTTCTTGATGAATATATTAGGGTGCAATTCTTTTTGTAAATTATTTGTTAGATTTTTATTTACTGTTGTCATTTATTTGGTGTCGTTTTCGCTTATTCATTGTTATTTCATTTTTGTTATTTCGCAATAATTGATCGACCCGTCAGGTTGACAGATTTTCGTAAAAATAAATAATAAAATATAGATGTCCCCCAATTACATCATTGCATGTTCAGAATTTGTAAGGATAAAATCGACAACCCGTCAAACCGACGGATTCCACAAATCTAGTGTTAAATTAACTATTACGCAAAAGTTTTAAATTCCGGTATCAATAGAGAACATCGTTTCCCGGTAACACCTTTCAAAATTAGTAACTCTTTACGATCGGATCATTATTTGCTAAGTATTGACGTACCTGAATTCGTTATTAGACTCTTGATTTCATCACGTCCTTCTGCGTTGCTACAGGGCCGACGCGCGGTAGTAATAATTTAAGAGATGCTTTTAACGAGCCGCGTTCGGCGGATGTTTAATGGCCACGCGAGAGATCGAGCGAGCCAGCCTTCGAAAACGATCTTATAAAAACGAGAGGAGAAGGAATCGCGCGATGGTTATTTTCGAGTAACGCGGCTGACGGGTCGGGGGCCCGTTAAACTAGGGATGATTTTCCATTCTCCGCTCGGAGGGTCGGCGAAATGATACACATAACGCATTCACGCCAACGGCATACATCAAACTCACGCACACGTTATCGCGAACAAGCACACGTATAAATCGCGTCCTTAATCTACGATCGTGCGCGGTGCTCAATCTTTCTTGGTGCTTTCGTACGTTGAACGCGACGTGCGTACTTACATACGTATACATCAACGTGGACAATACGAGGTCGATTCTTAAAGATCCATTACGGAGGGCACGGTACGTGCACGAGAACGCGTGCGCGCGTGTTCGCGTCTAGGAGTTACGCCGAACGGACGGCGAAAATATGCAACTGCGAGTAGAAAAGTAACGGCGATTATTCATGGGTCGCGCGTGTAACGTTTTATTTATCGGCCGAAACACGGCGCGCGACAACTTCGGATGCAAACGGACTTTCGAACCGGAGGAACGCGGCTGTCGAAAAACAAACTTAATTGGCCAATAAAATTTCCTTTTACCGAAGGTAACGCGCCTTTTATGCGGTCCAAAAGAATCTCCGGCGATAAGGAACCACGCGAGGGGATACGAGAATCCTCGAGCGGATCATGAGGAATGAAACGGAGTGGAATGGAATTAATAGGGATGAACGCTAGCGAAGATAATAATATCACTTGTAAATAGTATGTAAAATTGTTCGTCGGGAGAAGCGTGCGGATCAACGTTAGCATAATTTCTTTCGCAATACGTGTAACCAATGGGGGCCAGTAATTCTCTCTCTCTCTCACTTTCTCTCTCTCTCTTTCTGTCTCTCTTTCTCTCTCTCTCTCTCTCTCTCTCTCGGATCTCGCACGGATTTTATACACTGCGAGGCGCGTGGCGTGCCCCTTTTCTCCTCAATTTTTCGGCAGAACACACCCACACACACACAGACACACACTCAACTTGTTCCGACGCGCGTGCTTCTGGTTGCTCGATAATCGAGAGCATTCTGTTCGAATTTCGTGCGCGGAAACGCTTTCAGGTTCCTAGAACAGGTGTTAAACGAGCGGCGTTTTTAACGGGAACACGAATATCGGGCCGCGGGGCCCGACGACGGGATCCTTCGGGCCCGCGACGTCGTGTCTCATTCGTTGGGGCGAAACACGCGAACGCTCGACGAAGCCGAAGTTCAAGGGGGACAAACGGGGGGGCGGTCTAAAAGTCGCGCGCCACCAACTATTAATATTACTTTGTAAGAATTATTACTGTACATGTTGCGTAGGGTTGCGTAGGACCGACGGTATAATGTATACATGCATATATATTACGAACTACGACTCACTGTATAAACGAAGGCATTACTATAACTTTGTACTTTCTAATTACAATTAACCGCGTCGCTTAAAAGGACGGTCGCTGAAATTCGCATCGCGCAGGGGAGGTTCGTTAGTGCATTAAAGGAAAAAAAATCGATATATATATATATATTATATATATATATAAATACAAAATCTATATATATATATATAGATGAATATAGTTATATATTGTAAATGTGGTTGTAATCTTATTACTGTTATATCGATATGTCGATGTCTTTGATTTGGAGTAATTTATTTATTGCGACGCGAACCCGGAAACGATGAGAGCGTGTAGTTATTATCCGTAAGGAGGGGGACAGGAGGAGAGCGTGAAAAAGGAGAAACTAAGTAATAGCAGAATATTATTAATACGCACGAAATTATATATATTTATATAACGTTATCGGCGCGAGGGCGCGCCTCAGCGGCGCGCACCGTCGCGCGAAAGTCCTAAAATGTGAATCACTGTTCGTGACGATACGGTTGAATGGATATTTAAATATTGTATATCGCGATTCCTATTGTGGAAGTAAAAAAAAAAAAAAATAATAATGAAAACCGTTGTGTGCGGCGAGGGGGCGGCGCGCGGCACCGCGCGCGCGCCTTTAATAAAGTTGAACTAATTAGAATAATGTCGTCGAAACGCAGCAGCGCGATCGGTGCCGCGCGCACGTCCCCTCCGGCACAGCATCGCGCCTGTCGATAATCTTATTATCGAAATGATGGTTACATATTTTAGATAATCCTATTATCATTATCATTATTACGATTCTTATTATAATTGCTACTATTACTATTATTATTGTATTTGGCAGGGTTACGACATTAAAATCGTAAAAAAGGCTAACACTCTCGTTGTCACGTTCTTACCCCGCACCCTAAATAATTAATAACAACATACTAAGGACTCTAGGCGGAATATTATCCTCAGGCTCTTATGTCCGAACTCCCACGCCGGGAGGCCGCGGCGAGAATCACGTACCGGTTGTTGTACGTGTTCGAAATCGATCAACGTCCGATCGAAAAATTATCGGCCCAGGCGAGGAGCCGCAACCTTTTCCGAGGACGTTACCGGGCCCCGCGCGCTCCCATACAAATGCATCTGCATCCTCGTTAACGTTTTGCCCCGTTACACGGTAGTTAGACAACCGATGCGACGATAAATAAAGCCGCGGAGCGGGTAGGAGGCGGTCGCGGATGTTTTGTGACAACCGGCCAGTCACAATACGATCATTAGGCTATTTTCCGGAGTGTAGCGCCCCGAGACGCAATATCTCTGCCGGGGCCGCGTATTTGTCCCGTCTGGCAACAGGATTTCTGCACACTGGTATTCCGCTAAGTTGTAGGCAGTCGCCGTACTAGGTAAGTACAAATCCTACCGTATATACCTTCGGGAGAATTTGTAGTCCGAACGGCGGCTATAACCGAGGCCATAACTTAAGCGGGAATACCGTCCCGCTTGATTCCAGTCGTAGCCGGAATACCCTGTCGAGTCGGCGCAATTGTGGATATCAACGACGACATAACGTCCTTTCGCGTGGATCCCTCACTGTCCCGGGTAAACTTAATATGTAAGTAATCCTCCGCGAACCGATACCCCGTCGTAAACGAAAGCGTGTCGACTCGGACGCGTATAATTAATCGTCCGCGTTTTACGACAGTTCTTTCTTATTGCTGCTGCACCGCCGCGCCGTCCTCCTCGCGTGTGTTTTCTTTTTGCCCTCGCCGAAACCCGCGGCCAACGACGACGACGAACTTCCAACTGTTAGCGTCGTTGAATTAAGCAAACGCGCGCGCCAAGTTCTCGGGCAGCGTTCGGGAAACGAGCGCCGGGAACAATGTCGCTTATGGTAGCGGCGATAAGAAACTGGTACTTAGCATTGGCATCGGAGCCAGTGTTTTTCCAAATGACAGTGTTTATCGGCAGAAAAAACTGGGGCACGGCATATTTAGCGGGCGGACGAAAAACGCGTATTAGCTGGCAGGTATATATAAATTACCCTTTTACCTACAAGGTCCGCGGTAAAAACCGGTCACTTTATACCCACTGTCAGAAGAAGAAATCCGCCGTTTTTCGAACGCTCCCGCGATAAAGATGGTAAAATATCTGTTGTTAAAAAATGATCGGGGAAATTGGGTCTCCCGGCCTGGAGCTCGGGATCTATTAAGCGCGGCGAGCCTCAGACGAGATCGTGACCGTCCATATAGATCATATCGTTAATTGAAAACGGTGAAGGGGCCAGCTGTAACAATAACGAGATATCCGTGGAAAACGCATTCGCACGCCGCCGCGCGTTTCGAAACAACGGTATATATCTGCATACATACTGTCGAGGGGCCCCGCTCGCACGGGAGCGATCGATCGATCGATCGTTGCGGCACGCATCCCTGAATCGGACCTGCCCGCGGCACGACGACGACGACGACGCGTACACGCTCCCGGTGTTTTTACCCGGCCGCTCCGCTTCTAATGGGATCGAGTCTCCATAATTGAATTTACGAACGGCTCGCTGTATACCCACGTCGTCCATTTTCCGCGGGCCTCCGTTGACGGCCGCGTGACATTCCCATCGCATCGGGGCCCTGCGAGGCACGAACGTGCTTAATGCCCCCGGCTTCCACTCGATTTCCACTTGAACCCGCCGCCGCCGCCGCCGCTGCCTATTCTCGCCGACGCTAATGACGGCATAACTTACTGACCTTATGCCCGTATTTCTATTAACCGTCCGCTGGCTATCAACAAAACGGTTACAAATTGGCGGGGCGCCGCGGGAACGCACGCGAGCCTCGCGGAGAGACAACGGCCGCGAGTGAAATGTAGACGCGCGGCCCGCTCCTAAGATCGGACGTATCGGTAATTAAATTTACTAATAGAAATTATAGGGTATCGATAAGTGATGAATGCGCGCGGGGGGCGAAGACGGTGATCGCCGGTGCTTGGCCGGTAATTGGACCGGCCGCGGCCGCCGCCGACGAAAGAAGGGAAACGGAAGAGTTATTGGGTACAGGGTCGAACGCCTGCTCGCTCGCAATTAGCAACACCGATTCCGGGGGAACGATACTTGCCGGCGTTCACGAGAATGAACGATAAGCGATAAATTAATTATTCATAGTTGCGCACACGGCAATCTATCAACTTTTTGTGTACACCCCGTACATTGGTTTGTAATAAATTTAATCGGGTGATTGATCGTGCCTGATTAATGAAGCGGTTCTTTCCTGTTGCTTCCAATAATCGAAAATTCTTTGAATTCCCCGGAGTCAGGAGTTCGAAACGCTTTCACTGCGCGGACAACGCCTACATACTTGACGCCGTGACTATGTCAGAATATTTCTTACTCAAACCCTTGCCGAGGAAGGAAATCGACACGAACGAACGCAGTTACGGATTCAATCGAAATAAAAGGAAATAAGAAGGGGTTACAGTCACAGAAATAAATAAATGGTACAAATAGAAAATAGAACAGGATAACAGAAATAATAAAAAGGCACAAGAGAAATACGAAAATAATTAGAAAAGAGGAGATACAGCAAAAAAGGATAAATCTGACACATAAATGCATGACAATTGCATACATCAAATATTAAAATATTATACAGAAACAATTATTGTACATAGAATATACAGTGACTCCCATTAATATCAGGACACACTTCAAAACGGAATGAATTCTTTAATATGGAGCCAACTAACTTAATTTTTTGTGGGCTTTTAAAAGGCTCAGTTTACTATGTAATGTGTAATAAACAATTAAAATAAACTACTATTCGTCAAAATCTCGAAGAAAAAAGAAAAGATCATGATGTTAAACTTTTTTGTTAGAGGCTCTAGCAAAAATTTGAAACATCCCGTTTGTAGATCTACAACGTGTTATATGAATGTATAGAGTTTTATAAAAATCCATAAAACCATAAAAGAGTTAGACATATCGAAACATGTAAAAATTCTTCAATTTATCCCAGTCGTAGATTGAAAGTCGTGGAGAACTTCGATTTTTCCAATTTCTAATCGCTTATAGCTTATAGCAATATTGATCGACTTTGATGAAACTTTGTACATGCATATAACTTACTTAGATCTGCAAACGAGACAATTCCCATTTTTATTCCAGACCCTAATAAAAAAGTTAAAAACCATGTCCTTTACTATTTTCCTCGCGATTTCAATGAATACCAAGTTTTTTTAATTTTTTGTTACACATTCTATAGTAAATTAAGCTCTCTAAAATTCCACAGAAGATAAAGTTCTTTAATCCAATACTAAAAATCTTATACCGTATCAAAATATGTCCGAATATTAATGGAAGTCACTGTATATAAATATTATCACCGAATGTACCACCCAAAAATCAAGAAAAAATCGACGACTACCATTATTATTAAGATCCTCACGCTCCCAGAGGAAATAAGCGATGGCTAGCTGTGTAATAAACACGATTCTGTTTTAATAGACGTGTTTAGATGTTCTCGGACACGTAAACCGCGGCACGTTCGATTTATCACAGGCATCGGATTTTTACCAAGCCCGTTGTCACTGTCCGGCAAAAAGTCGGCAGTCGCGAATGGGGGTACATACACAGTACAAAGCCGGCGTGATTACCGTTACACTGAAATATACGTTTGCGTATGGTTGAACGTAACGAATGGTGCCGGTGTGTCCGCGCTCGTTATTAATCGCCGGGACTAGCTCGCGTGGATATATATTTGTCATCATTAGTGGGTGCGAGGTGCAAATATATTTGTACGCGAAAGGTACAATTCTTGGCTTATAGAGCCGTTGCATTTAGTAACGTCGGCTCCGCTTATCGGGCCGCGATTATATCTCCGGACGAGCAAAACGATTTACGTGCTTAAACGGCCGCGACGGGGCCCCGGAACGATTCCCGACGCGTACGAATATAAAAAAAATAGCGGGCTGTCGAAAAAATTTAATGAAAAATAATTTGATTCCGATCGCGGCTGGAGATCTGAAAAGCTGGCAATATTTCACGCGATTTTAAACAGAGCTACCATCGTCCCGATGACGTGTGAACGAAATCGAAATATCTTTTTGCAGCGCTGCACGCAGTTATAAATCATGGCTCACGTGCACACCGATCCGAGCCCATTTGATTGCGTACGTATAAGGAAATGGATACTACACAGCGCGGGACCGTTCCCGGCTGGTAAAAGTGACGATATAATTTTAGCGGGCATTAGAAAGTGAATTACGAAAACGTCTGCAGCTCGTAAAAGGGACTGGCGCTCGTTACGATTAATCGATTCAATTTTACGCGTTTTAAGAATCGCTCTGGATGGAGGATCGCCAAAACGGGCGTTGATTTCCTAAAGAAAGCTCCGACAATTACTGTTGTTCCATGGAAATCGGCGCGAGGGTACGAGTGGAAAGAAACGGGCATGCTTCCCATTTCTTGGGAACGCGTTGCGAAATGAATGTAACTGCTAGAACGAATGACAACTTTATCGTAATCGTATCGTTCGTTTCGCTATTTCTACGGACACGCAATATCGATTGTTTCTGGAACGACCGGTGTAAATACCTAGACCAGTCGCGTACAAATACCTTGTACGGTGTCTACGATTCCATCTTGCATAGCTTAAGTCAATTGCAGAGTACTAATTGCGGTAAAAATGTTCCCTGACCGTTCTCGCGGCTCGGGACAGGACAAGGGAACGCCGGTCTTTCGCCGGGTTTCCAACAGGACGAAAAGAAGGCGTTTTTCATTTCGCGTGGCCCGTTTCGCGGGGACGCGCAAACTTGGTCACCGCGGTTTGCACGACTGCCGATAAAATGACAGAGGACTCGCAAATCACGGATAACGAGGCGAGTTTGCGAAACGGAAGATCGCCGGCCACATCGGCGGACATAAGCAGACGCGCGGCGCATTCATTTCTGCGAAACTACCGCCGCTGAAACTCCGCGCTAACCCATAACGCATGTCATATCTCACGATCTTTACGAGGGAGCTGATCATTCGACGACGAGCCACGGAGGCTACTAGCGCAGCAAGAAACCGCGACAAAACTCGGCTCCTACCAATGAAAACGAATGTCCCGAGATGTGCTGGAACCCGACGGGCCTGTTACCGTAATCGTCGGATCGTCGACACTCCGTAAAACGGACGACGACGTGTTGAAAGATCCGTTTAATTAATTAACTCGGCCGGCCGCTTTTTCTCATAATAAATAAGCAAGCTTCGATTATATGTACGAGATTAAAATCATACTAATTACGATTAGATTTGAAATATAGACAGTTTAATCAGCGGCGATCATTTATCATCGTCGTTAACAACAACGTCGGCCCGTTCCTCTCTAGAAACATCTCCTTAAACGTATCCAAAAGGCATTCCATGAATTTCTCGATCACGATCGTTGCCCCTTCATAAAGGTCCGGCGGCAGCGTTTCGATGACGCTCGGCGACAGGCAAATGAGTAATTTATTGCATTCTGCCATCGCTGGCTTCGTTCCTTTTGCTCATTCTTCCCTTACTTTTTTTCCGTCTTCCGTGTCAACCGCGTCGAACGCTGTTCCTGCGACTACCGCCGACCTCTATCTACGGTCTCGATACAGCTTTTCAGGTTTAGGAGCGTGCTCGTGTCACGTTTCCCACGGCCGCGGTGTTGCATACATATACGCACATGCAAGAAACTCGCCGCTGTAAAATGTTCTTTACGCATTTCGCAGTTGGCTCTCGGTTAGGCGAGCGACGAAAGGGAGAGCCGGGGCAACTACGGTCGAGCGTCCATATTTTTCTATCAATCTGGTGCGAGGAGATTTATATTTGTTCCACGTCGCCGGACAGACGTACGCACGGTTAACAGCGGCGAGGATCTAGAGATGGAACGTTTTAATGCCGCCGCTCAACTTTTTGGTCTCGCCTCGTTTTGAAATTCTTGCGCAAACGCTTCCCTTCCACTCATCAGCCCGTAGTTTACCCGCGAACGCTTGTTTTTCTTCTGGTAANTCTGCGAAACTACCGCCGCTGAAACTCCGCGCTAACCCATAACGCATGTCATATCTCACGATCTTTACGAGGGAGCTGATCATTCGACGACGAGCCACGGAGGCTACTAGCGCAGCAAGAAACCGCGACAAAACTCGGCTCCTACCAATGAAAACGAATGTCCCGAGATGTGCTGGAACCCGACGGGCCTGTTACCGTAATCGTCGGATCGTCGACACTCCGTAAAACGGACGACGACGTGTTGAAAGATCCGTTTAATTAATTAACTCGGCCGGCCGCTTTGCTGGAATCATCGAGAATTATATCATTCTTACCGAGAGTACACATTATTGAAGTGTTATTAGTTAAATATTGGAAGAAGACTGTAACCGTTTATAATATTCTCTCATAATAAATAAGCAAGCTTCGATTATATGTACGAGATTAAAATCATACTAATTACGATTAGATTTGAAATATAGACAGTTTAATCAGCGGCGATCATTTATCATCGTCGTTAACAACAACGTCGGCCCGTTCCTCTCTAGAAACATCTCCTTAAACGTATCCAAAAGGCATTCCATGAATTTCTCGATCACGATCGTTGCCCCTTCATAAAGGTCCGGCGGCAGCGTTTCGATGACGCTCGGCGACAGGCAAATGAGTAATTTATTGCATTCTGCCATCGCTGGCTTCGTTCCTTTTGCTCATTCTTCCCTTACTTTTTTTCCGTCTTCCGTGTCAACCGCGTCGAACGCTGTTCCTGCGACTACCGCCGACCTCTATCTACGGTCTCGATACAGCTTTTCAGGTTTAGGAGCGTGCTCGTGTCACGTTTCCCACGGCCGCGGTGTTGCATACATATACGCACATGCAAGAAACTCGCCGCTGTAAAATGTTCTTTACGCATTTCGCAGTTGGCTCTCGGTTAGGCGAGCGACGAAAGGGAGAGCCGGGGCAACTACGGTCGAGCGTCCATATTTTTCTATCAATCTGGTGCGAGGAGATTTATATTTGTTCCACGTCGCCGGACAGACGTACGCACGGTTAACAGCGGCGAGGATCTAGAGATGGAACGTTTTAATGCCGCCGCTCAACTTTTTGGTCTCGCCTCGTTTTGAAATTCTTGCGCAAACGCTTCCCTTCCACTCATCAGCCCGTAGTTTACCCGCGAACGCTTGTTTTTCTTCTGGTAAATAAGTGTTCATGTAAATGAAAGTCCCGAGGAGAATGAGGAGGAGGAGGAGGAGGTGGGATATACTATCGGCCGGGACGACGCGATGGTGCAATCCGTTTCGAAGAGTATATCGGGAATGATAAGTAATGCCAGACGCGTTTCACGGTAGCCAAGGTTGCGCCCAACGAATTCAGTTACACAATTTACGTGGCTCACAGAAATCAGTCCGCCGCCACGGTAGAAAGGTATCTACACACGAGCGTTTCTGTAGCCACGATTATTAGCTTCACCTCAACCAGTCACTCGACGCTGCATGCCACCGGATATACCAAGGTTCAACTCGTGCCGCTTCCACATATTTCGTGTAAACCGTACATGAATTTCACATTTCCCGATTCCAAAATGACTTTAATAAACCGTTTACAGGCCGTTCGAATATTTTCTCCCTCCTCAATCTCTCAAGTAAAACATAATTGCATAAAAACGACTTAACGTAGTTTAGCAATATTACGTAAATGGCGGTTTTTAATGATCGGAATTATGTTGGAGATTTTTATCAAGGGAATTGAGCTTTCAAATCTGCGCGTGAAATACGTGGTAAAGGATAGCTCGCACGCCTTGGACGCTAATTAAAATAACTCGTAATCTATTACTAACTCTCGGCTCATAATCGTTACCTTCGGTATTTCGAACTCTATTACCGCACAAAAGCTCATTAGAAGGGGAACGCAACGCTCGGGATTTCTGCTTGTGAAACGAATATAAAAGTCCTGTCAATATCGCAAACGATACATGAATTATACTTTATTGGTCGTTTACGAGCGCCGATTGCGCGCCTCGGGGTTTATATCGCAGTTCGTCAAATTCAATTATTAACAATGTCGAAAGCCGGTCTTGTTACGAGGATCGATATAATCGTCGATTACCGGGAATCAATTATTCGACTTTATTAGTAACCCTCGCGTTTTGTTTGTTATTATCTTGTTAACGGATTAAGAGCGGTTTACGCCAGTTTCGCGTTTATCGCGTATGAATCTCGCGGAGTTATAGTGGAACGGGATCGGGACGCGAGTTTTATATTCCTCGCCGCGGGTAATTTACGCTCGCGTCCGTCCAGACGAGTGTTTCGACATTGAAGCGGCGCGCAGAGGAGTTAAGTGTACGGGAGAAATGGAAAATCAACGATGTGTAGCTTTTATGGTATGTCCAAGACAATATTGCAAAACTTCTTGGGAGGCTCCGCACCGACAACGTGTATGAATCAGTGTGATGACGTGGAACGAAATACGCTTCGATGGACGAAACTCCGCGTCCCCTTGAATATCAATTTTACAACCGTTTTCAATTTTATAATCTTCCCTTTAAAACCAACAATGTAAATAAGGCAAGTTTCTAGCAATTTTCTCTCTAGCTCGCAAATATTCTTTGTAATATTCAGAATTTACGATGAAACGAATCCAAAAACAGAAATGCTCTATCATTTAACTCTTCCATGATTTTTGGAAGTATTACATATTTCTGTACATGATCTTTTTATTGGAAATGTCTTGGGTATAAGAATTTTTCTGTCGGTGACTATGTGATTAATAAATTTTTGATGATATCGTGATAGACTGGAAACGAGCGTCGCGTTACTCGCCCTTGCGATTAACGAACGGCAACTATTTAATAAAACATTTTTCGAGGCGCAGTTCAGGCTTATTTCCCAATTGATGCACTTGACGGACGATGCGTATGCAGTTAAATCGGGCCAATCTATAGCGTTACCCAACCTGTTTTTAACAAGATATTTCCGTATTGTCGCGTTAGCGCACGCACACAACGCGCGTAAAACCGTTCCGACCCGCCCCTGTCCAGTCATGTCAGCGCTAAATGAACCATCAGGGCCGCCATAAATCCTCGGACTATCAGATGAGCAGCCACGGACTCGCCTGTCCCGGATATAACGAGGGACCACCGCCCAGCGTAATGGAAGCACTCTCTGTCGACGCTCGAAAGATACCTTCGAGATTGGAGCAAGCCTCCTGGCCGAACTAGCCCCATCCGATGCGATCTAACGCTACGCGAGATTCTTCTAACTCGCGTCCTCTTTAATTCCATCTAACCCGAAAGACGTAGACTTCTTTCAGGAATCGCTATCTTCCTCGTGTCTTCCTCAAACCTCCAGAAATATGAAGTTACACAAAGGAACTAAAACCTGAAGAATCTTGCAATTCCACAAACCATTTAATCGGTGTTATTAATGTGTTATTAATAAATTAAATCATTTAATTAATGATAAATTGACAAATACTGTAAGCAGATATAATAAATCTCTCCATTTCTGTTATTTTTCTATAATTCTTAAAATTAATAAAATCCAGTTTTCATTCTATAATCCTTTTAAAATCCTAATACCATTAATAGAAGAATAAAATAATAATCTTGAAATCTTTAACATTCTAGAATGGCAGCAGAATTGCCGTTTCGTAGAAATTGGGACACCTATTACATGCGTGCGTCGATTCGAAACGATCTCGGCGAAAATCTGGCCGAGGGACTGGGGCCGATCAAGGCCAGACAAAAGCGGGGAACATTGTTAATTACACGGCCGCGGCGGGTATCGATGTGGCTACCGTAGGAGTGACCTGGTCGAATGGCCAGCAGTAAAGATGGCATCGTGCACACTAACGAGTAACAAGTGGCGTGACGTTTCAGTTAGGCTTTGCTTTGCGATGTGTGCGCAAGACTAAGAAGAAGATATCGGTATGCCACGACCAGCTACCTATCGTCTCACCTTCGGGCTCTAATTAACGCTGAGATTCATTATCGACACCTCGTTGTTCCGTCGCGGCCACCGTCTTAATTTAAGGTTCAATGCTTTCCGTCATTTCGCCTCCCGTACCAACGTACTATTCATCTCGAGGATAAATTATAATCGTGACAGAAATCATCTGTTCCTATCTGCGAACATCCAAGCCAATTATAACAAATTCATTCGGTAATTCCTAAAAATGTCCGTTTGTATCAGAATAGCTCGTGAAACGATGCTGGAGTTCGAAGGTAGCGTTAGAAAGGCCTCTATGCACTATCTATACCATTATGCAAAACAGAAATTTGTTCAGGGCACGATGGATAACAAATGGTCCTCGGTTCGAGCCATCATTTGTAAGGCACAGCTTACTTTGCATGTATGCATCTGCAGGCCGCATTAAGTTAGTTACGCTTAAATGCAAATTGACGCGTTAATCGATCTGTTCCGACTTCGGAACTCTGTGTATAATGAATCTCCGCGCGAGATCGAGCTCACCGGAAAACCGTGTCATTATCGTGTTGTAAAACATCTCCAGAGCATTCAATGTTCCCTCGAAAAATGCTACTTTAATTTTTAACCCCGGAAACCTGCAACAGAACCTGAGGAGACGTCTTATGATACTGCAATATTGATTTTCGAAATCTATGTCTATTAGGGAACTTGCTTTCTACGTTTCTCACGGTCGGATAGGGTCAAGTACAATGCGATGTTCGACTGTTTTTCTTACACGCCGTTCAGATTATTATATTGCGTATAAAATGATGAGAACCCATATCTACTGAAGATTCCATGGTAGAACATATAACAGTACTGGAAGGTAGGTGTTCATTCGAGTACGATGCTGAATTCGTGCCCCAGGCTGATCGACGGACTGGTCACAGTAGATTTGTCTCAATCGTGACCGATAGCTCAGCGTAAAGCAGCTTTCAATTTTCATACTTATTTACGCTCGGGAATCGATGTCCTCTTTCGATTGCTCGAATACGAAATAAAATAAAACAGTAGAATACAAATTAATTGAANTACTTTGCATGTATGCATCTGCAGGCCGCATTAAGTTAGTTACGCTTAAATGCAAATTGACGCGTTAATCGATCTGTTCCGACTTCGGAACTCTGTGTATAATGAATCTCCGCGCGAGATCGAGCTCACCGGAAAACCGTGTCATTATCGTGTTGTAAAACATCTCCAGAGCATTCAATGTTCCCTCGAAAAATGCTACTTTAATTTTTAACCCCGGAAACCTGCAACAGAACCTGAGGAGACGTCTTATGATACTGCAATATTGATTTTCGAAATCTATGTCTATTAGGGAACTTGCTTTCTACGTTTCTCACGGTCGGATAGGGTCAAGTACAATGCGATGTTCGACTGTTTTTCTTACACGCCGTTCAGATTATTATATTGCGTATAAAATGATGAGAACCCATATCTACTGAAGATTCCATGGTAGAACATATAACAGTACTGGAAGGTAGGTGTTCATTCGAGTACGATGCTGAATTCGTGCCCCAGGCTGATCGACGGACTGGTCACAGTAGATTTGTCTCAATCGTGACCGATAGCTCAGCGTAAAGCAGCTTTCAATTTTCATACTTATTTACGCTCGGGAATCAATGTCCTCTTTCGATTGCTCGAATACGAAATAAAATAAAACAGTAGAATAAAAATTAATTGAAATTATTTTATTTCATACATTGCTTCGTAATGTGCTTAAGTAGAAACGTGACGATGTTTTAAATTTAGAAAACCTGCAAAAAATCCTAGTACATTTTCTATGACATATGTATATAAATAATTGATTCATAATTAGTATGTATATCACACAATATTTGTATGTTATGTATTTTGTAAAGTTTCATGAATTCTTCGTACAAATTTTGTATGTTTCTACATGAAAACTTAATGATCTTTAAAAGAAACATTTAATATTGCAATAATTGGTATATGGAATTTATAGTGTACCTAAAAACCAGATGACATCAGCCTCCGTGGCGCAAACGGCTAGCGCGTTCGGCTGTTAACCGAAAGGTTGGTGGTTCGAGCCCACCCGGGGGCGGTTTTTTTGGCGATTATTCTTGTATTCTGTATAGCATTAATAAAATAAGAGAAGATATCTAATAGCTATTTCAATATCATCGTAAACTAATTTTCTTTTAACTAGATCAAGAAGAAATACATTTATATAAACAAATATTCGTAATACTTGACTCTCAAAAGCAAATCAGTAAAAAAAAAAGCAAATGATACATGAATTAGAGAAATCAATTGCTGCAGACTTATATGCATATTAAAGTAATAATATGCAAACGTATGCAGAAGCATATCGCCATTAGTTTTCATCTGAACACTTTTAATTGCATGAAAACTATAATACATTGAAAAATGCTAAAACCAATATGCTAAGTTTTAATGTATCTCTGAAATATCNTTTTCTTTGAAATGCGATATCTTTTACTAGTAAATAATATTTGTATACGTTGAATTGCACATCCTTACACTGAATGATAAATAAATTGATCAAATGGCTTTACAGTTCGAAGACTGAAAATGAAAAGTGAGTTAGTATCGAATACGAAAACGATGTATCGAACGACCTCTATGGGCGATATATCGAACGCGAACAACTTCATTGCTATACTGCACACAACAAAGGGCGGTACGGGCACTTCTGGGCACTTCCCAGCGTTTCCTGAGTTGTTTATTACGTGTTACATGAGTTGTTCATACTTAGTCTAATTTCCTTCATCGGATACGCGGAATATTTTCATTTCAGAGGATCAGTTACGTGAGGACGAAGAACAATGACCGACGACAAGACAGAATTTGTAAGTACGCTTGTTAATTGTACAATTATCGACGTCGAATCTCTTTCTAACCTCACTTTCTGCAATGTGCGACGATCTATTTTCACTCGTAGGATTGGGGGAATGAGAAATTACAACGTGCCCAGAAAACGGTGGACGAATCTCCTTTCGACCTCGAAGCATGGAGTGTCCTGATCAGGGAAGCACAGAATCGACCTATAACAGAAGTGAGACCAGTCTTTGAGAAGCTTGTTTCCGTGTTCCCATCAGCTGGACGTTATTGGAAAATTTATATCGAACAAGAGGTAACGTTATTTCGCTCAATTACATTTAACAGGAATAATCGGCTTTCAAAAGCAAATTGATAAAATAATCTAAGTATTGTTTATTGATAAGAAATTTTTCATGCTGTTCCAGATGAAAATGCGCAACTTCGAAAAGGTTGAAAAGGTATGTCATTTGTCTGAGTTTCAAAATTTAATTAAAGCACTTTAGTATATATTAAATTCATAGTTATATGTACCTATCGAATTGTTCGTTTGAAGTGACTCGTGATTTCAATTATCAGTTTAAAGTAAAGTTCTCTTGGGTGGACATTTTTTTTTAATATAGATTCACACTTACATATGCATGTTTATTAATTAATCTAGAATGGTTGAAGTAACCATTTGTGCAGGGTAGAAATGTTTTTAACTAAATATTGGCATTTAAGGAATTCTATTTTAATTTTTAGTGCAATAAGGTTACATTTAATGATGTCAAGGTACTATTAATCCATTGCAATTGAGTATTATCGTATAATGTGATTTTTAGCACTTCCCGTATTATATGAGGTGAATAAAAGTAATATTTCACCATACACAGATATTTCATTGATTAATAATTGATTTGTTGGTATGTTTGGGAGGTTGTTTTCTTCGTTGAGTGATACATATAATATATAAACAATATATGCGGATATGTACGATTAGAAATCAACTTATGAAGACGACTTCCTGAATATAACAGCCTTGTATTCCTTCCTGCTATACATTCTTTACCGTGCTTAAATTATGTGACTTGAAATAAAATAAAGTTTATCTTTTCACGAACTGTAGAAATTCTATTGAACGTAACGTGAAATAAATATATTCAAAGAAACATTAATTAGTATTGAAATGATTAAGCAATATTTGCACAGAGTATATATTTACTTCTTCATACATAAAAAAGAACGTTTTACGGTTGTACGTTCTTGTCTCAATTATTATAAACGATCTTGAGACGTTTAATATTATTAGAAATTACTTCTCAAGTGCCTTGGGAATTACATCATTTTCCTTCCCCCTGTACAATATTTGAGGAATACTCTCAAGTATTGTGAAACTTTCATAGAGGTAGCATAAGGTGATCAAATTTAAACTATTCCAGTTCAAATTAAACACAAGTCTTAATCGAAATAGATGAGCAGATTATAGAGCTCTGTTCTGGTGTTCGTATCACCTTGTGTTGCTTCACAATGTCTAAATTTTTTTGTCACGTTTCGGGATCATTCATTTCTAGATCCCAAGTAGGTCAGTTATGCTGTTAACCCCAATTATATAAAGGAATAAATAAACTTTTTACTCGATGGGGTTCATTTTATGTTACATTTATGATCTCATATCCGGACAATTTCTTCTTAATTATTTACAATGAAACGTATATATGTTCACGCAATAAACCATTCTCAATTGATGCACTGGTGCATTATTATTTCTCCCATTACATACAAATAATATTGTAGTAGTGATTGTATTGAAAATAAATAATTGAATTTTTACTTCCTGATTCAATGTGATTCTTATTTGTAATATTGACCACGTTTATATATGTGTATCTAAAAATAAGACTTGCCTATTAAGGGTAAGTAAGGTGGTAGATTTGTAATGTTGATGTTATACCACATTTGAATGGACGATGGATGTTACTCTCTACCTTGTGTCATGCTTCTAAAATACTTGTTTTATCTGACAGCTTTTCCAAAGGTGCCTCGTCAAAATCTTAAATATTGAGTTGTGGAAACTTTACCTTTCTTATGTCAAGGAAACAAAAGCAAGCCTGGCAACATACAAGTAAGTGCAACTATTTACGTACTTCCGCTCTCTCATTAATTTGATTATACTATAGTTAATTAAATGATAAATTCGTAGAGAAAAAATGGCACAAGCATATGACTTTGCTTTGGATAAAATTGGAATGGATATTCACTCATACAGCATATGGAATGACTACGTTACGTTCCTTAAAAGCGTCGAGGCTGTAGGCTCTTATGCGGAGAATCAAAAAATCAGTGCCGTTAGGAAGGTAATGAATCATATCTTCTTAAATTACAGCAATTCTCTTTTCAGATAATTAATTATTCTAATTTGATATCAATTACAGGTGTATCAGCGTGGTGTTGTCAATCCTATGATAAATATGGAACAATTATGGAAAGACTACATGGCCTTTGAACAGAATATTAATCCAATAATCGCGGAGAAAATGGCTATTGAACGTTCTAGGGATTACATGAATGCAAGAAGAGTTGCCAAAGAATTAGAAGCTGTAACGAGGGGCCTTAATAGAAGTGCACCGAGCGTACCTCCAACCGGTCATCCAGAAGAAGTGAAACAAGTATTGCCTCCAACTGCTTTGTAAACTTAACACTATAAACGCTGTTATAAAACTCAAACTGATATCACTGTATTAGGTCGAGCTATGGAAGAAGTATATTGCATGGGAACGTAGTAATCCTTTGAGAACAGAAGACACTTCGCTGGTTGCCCGTCGAGTAATGTTCGCTATAGAGCAATGTTTATTATGTTTGGGTCACCATCCCGCGGTGTGGCACCAAGCCGCTCATTTTTTAGAGCTCAGCTCGAAAATATTGACCGAGAAAGGAGACGTAAACGCGGCAAAAAACCTGAGCGATGAAGCTGCGACGATGTTTGAAAGAGCGACGAGCACACTGTTGTCGAAAAATATGTTACTGTACTTCGCTCACGCTGATTTCGAAGAAGGCAGAGTGAAGTACGATAAAGTACATCAAATATATCAGAAGTTCCTCGATATACCTGATATTGATCCTACACTCGTTAGTATCATTTATCACTTGTTAATAGATAATATTTAATTGTCCTGAAAGTTTCTGTATAAATTTTTGCTATACAGGCATATGTACAATATATGAAGTTTGCGAGGCGCGCTGAAGGCATCAAATCTGCTAGGACGGTTTTCAAAAGAGCTCGCGAGGATACGAGGTGTAAACATCATGTTTACGTCGCTGCTGCGTTAATGGAGTATTACTGTACCAAGGACAAAAATATTGCTTTCCGAATATTTGAATTAGGCTTAAAAAAATTCGGAGACAACCCTGAGTACATACTTTGTTACATTGATTATTTATCACACTTGAACGGTAAGAATACGAAAACATTTAGATTTTAAATAAATGGTATGTCGTATTAATTATACTTCTATTTTACAGAGGATAATAATACAAGAGTTTTGTTTGAAAGAGTTTTATCGTCTGGTAGTTTAGAACCAGAAAAGTCAGTGTAGGTATTAAATATTAGTTACATTATTAAAATCGTTGATTATTATTGCATTAATTTGCTGCGTTTATTTTTTTAGCGACATATGGAATCGGTTCTTAGAGTTTGAGTCAAATATTGGAGATCTGGCCAGTATTGTTAAAGTTGAAAAGCGACGAAGCGCAGTGTTAGAAAAGGTATTTGTGCAGAATCTAAAATGCATGTAGTATTTACGAATTTAATTTTTCATACGTCATATGTTATCCTTATTTTCAGATCAAAGAATTTGAGGGTAAAGAAACAGCACAATTAGTAGATAGGTACAAATTTTTAGATCTGTATCCATGTACTCCCATGGAATTGCGGTCGATTGGATACATGGAAGTATCCAACGTAGGAAGAACTGCAGTTGGAGTACTGCCGCGGATACCGGATCCTGAGGAAGCTATGGCATCATTACCACGACCTGATTTGTCACAAATGATTCCTTACAAACCAAAAGTAAATCCACTACCTGGAGAACATCCGGTACCTGGTAGGTTTTCCTTATATATTAAAAATACTATTCTTACTATCTTCATATTCAATTAACCGTTTTTTTTTTATAGGCGGTACTTTTCCATTGCCACCAGCTGCAGCACAGCTTTGTACTATGCTTCCTCCACCTGGCTGTTTCAGAGGGCCATTTGTAGCTGTTGATATGCTCATGGATGTATTTAATCGAATTCAGTTACCAGAACACGGTAAATATATAGCATAATAATTTCAATAATAATTTGTATAAGTTCTGCATTAAAAATATTTGTTTTACAGCACCGTTGCCTATTGCGGATAATGGATGCGACACGAAGTTATTCGACTTAGCAAAATCTGTACATTGGATCGTTGACGAAAGCAATGATGGAATCAGTATTGGATCCAAACGGAGAAGAGCTCGCTTAGGTGACGACAGCGAGGAAGAAGACCTGCCGCCGCCTCCCGCAAACGACATATACCGCCAAAGACAGCAGAAGAGAGTCAAATAAATAATTGGAAGCAATTCAAGATCAAAAGTTTTGGAGATATTTGATACCTGTTATTATATATTTTTACATTTGCTGTTTGTCCTGATGAAGGGACAAACCTACCATCTCTGACGATACGAAGCGTACATTACATGTATATGTACGTGTATACGTGTATATGTAATGAGTAAATTCCTTATGTGACACAGAGCACAATATTTTGAGTACCATGTACTCAGAAATCCTATATTTACACATTATTCATTTCGTCTTTGTTCAGATGTGTTCATTTAGATGCGTGGCATATGATGTGACCGAGATGAAAAGACAAAATTGGTAACGTCCAATGAATCGAACTTAAGCTACTTAACTATTCGTGATTACAAGCGTAAATGTAGGAGAACAAGAATGAATTTTTACACCAACGTTTGTGGCAATTTGTACTGCGCGGAAAAAGAAGAAATATTTTTCAAGTACTACGATATATATATACTGTCGGTGTGATTCATGACTGATAAAATTTGTACGGCTCATCGGTGCATCTTTGAATTGTATTATAAGTGGGCTATTATTACACGCGTTATCTATTGTACAATATGTGAATGGAAGAAGGATTACGTGTTTTCTTTTTATTGTATGTTACGCCGGATCAAGAAAAGTATTCGTGGAGGTACAGATTGATTAAATTTGTTACAATGTAATAAACACTTATTAATATAATTATAAGAAAGTTATTGGCATATTATATACTTTTTACATTCATATGTATTACTTTCTTCTATTGATGATTCATCAATTTCTAGTGACGAGAAACTTTTCGAATATACTTGATCCGCGCTATAAGTTCCATCTGTATAATTTAATGTACAGGACCAATAAAAAATCGCCGCATCGTAATACGACTCTTTCATTTTATTCCCCGCCACGAAGACAGAACGGGCGAAGGCTGATAATTAAATGCATGTACGGTTCGCCATCGCAGCTATTTCTATACGTGTCGGGGCCGTAGTTAGCATACATAACTGCTCAATGAGGGTGCAATTAAACTTTGATCACTATAACTAGTTCGAGTGGCTGTTAATGGTCCTCTTGGGAAACTGTAGATTGGGCTGTGAGCTACGAAAATTGTTGTTCTCTCGCGCCGGAATTGTTTTGAAAACTTCGGAGACCTGCATTTCGGCTTTTGTCAACAGGATTTGGCTGCAAGCCATTTATAGTAAATTGCGGTCAAGCTTGACCAGCAATTTGACCAACAAATTCATTTAAAAAAAATAATACCGAATAAAATTTCTGTTAAATAAACGATTTCAATAATTGATAACGTATCTTTGAAATTTATTGCCTTGATATTAGGTCGAGTCTGTAGCAGGGGTTGCGGAATCTGGGGGGATCTCTATTACGTGGCTATAAATTCTCGTACGTTCAATGCGTAATTGTGGCATAGTTCTGCGCCCATCTGTCTTAACCGAAGATACCTAACATTTGTACACTTCTGAAACTAGCTAAACTAATGACATTCCTTCTGAATGACTGCGTTTTATACCAAGTTATCGACGCATCCGAGCATATTTTGCATACTTACTCCACAACGGAGATAGTCAATAAGAAAACAGGATCTAAAAAATGCATTATCGAACACATTATAACATGTGATCAAAGCATATTGTAATGTATATCGCTGTATCAATAAAAATTAGAAATATATAAATGAATTTGAGAAAAGAAAAAAGAATGAGATAGACTATTCCGTTTTCGTTCGGAAGCACGTTAAGGTGGATCGTATCTCTTCGGAAGCCTCCTAATATCGTGGTAATTTCATGCAGAACAGGGGAACTCCACTCGCAGAGATCCTCTCAGCCACCTGAACCCGTGGATCCAGGTGTTTCCGTATCGATTCAATAACACCCTGCCGCCGCAGCATTTAAATGCTTAACGTTTTACCATTTCGTATTCTAAAAAGGTTTTATTGGTTCCACAGACTTGGGTTCATGTAAAGGTAGACCGTCTAAGATAAGTTTGCAGTCTACGACTTTTTGATAGGCGTTTATCTGTCGAGCTTATTAATTTAATTCTACGAAAAGCTGTGAAACTTTTAGTGTTTTTCTCTTGAAAAAATCGATCTTTTATTACATTTTAATTTCAGAAGTCTGTTATAATCGTAAAAATCGAGCAACTGAATATTTAATTTAATCAATGTACGTTTATTTCATAAATCAACTTGCAGGAATTACATACGTTATAATTGGTAAACTCGATTGTGAATTATTCGGAAAACACGTTGCTGATACATGTTCCAGTTTAATTAAAATTGTTATTTGAATGTAATTTTCCGCATCATGTATTGCCAGAATGTGCGGCTCTGTCTGCTTTTATACGCTACAACCCATTATGCTAACGGCTTCTTAACGAGCCTCATGCGTGGCACAAAGTACAATAGTTTGCTGCAGCTCGCCTCGTTTCTACATTGATTAATGTACTTGCTATCAAGTTCATAGTCGTACTTTTCAGGGCTGGGAATTTCAAGAAACTGAAACGACACGGTGCCCTACACTGTCAAGCAAGAAAACTGAAACCGCTTATCAATTCATATGCACATTGTCTTCTTCATAAATTTAAATAAATTCATAAATTTAAGGGGCAGTGTAACATTTTCAAGAAAACAAATTTCTTTCGCATTTTTTTAGATCTTGTATCTTCAAGAATATCACATTGAAATTTCGAGATGCAGATCTTAGATAGTTTGAAAATGACAGCCTTCTAAAGAGATAATTCTATTATAAAAAAGTCAATAATTAAAATTTTAAACGTGCTTTTCTCAAAATAGTATTTTTTTAAGTTACTGCAGCTTCAACTCAAAAACCAATTCTTCGACTGACTTGAACTTTTAACGGAGTGTTCTAAATTTGCTTCATTGTATAATGACGTAGGATATTTTTGATTGGATGAAAACTGTCCATTTGGCATAAAAAAAACGACCACCTTTTTAGTGGAGAAACTTTTTTTTAGCGCATAAATCGCTCGCATTATTTTTGTACGAAAAAATTATTTTATACAGTTCACAGTTTTAGGCAAATACATCCTTAAAGTTTAAGAGCATTCGATGGAATACGTTTCAAAAATCACTTCAATTTCGAGCGGTCGCGCTGGTATAGCCGCTTAATTATAACATTCGGAGAACTAGAAATGCGGGTTAAAAAAGGGAATGACAGCGTGACCCTGTCTGAACTTATAATTTTCAATTCGGGACTTAAACTTTTAACTAGCAATTTTCAACCAGCAACTGTTAACATTCTGTTTCTAACTTTCAGAATTTAACTGTTAACCATAATGCCCGGCTCTAACTGCGCGGCCGGCGTAACTTCACCTATATACGTTTCGCATTTCCAATTGTTCTCTTGCACAGTTCCGAACAAAAGACAGTTGGGCCGTTGAAAATTGAATATGCGAGTTCTTTGCGCGATACCCGTAATAGGCGGGTCTTATCGGGATCGTCCCGAAATTGATACCGATTTGTTATTCCCGAAGTGAACGCATTAGGGAAATTCGGCGATCGTTCTGTCTCCGGTATCCCTTGATACATATCTTTTTCGAAGTTCGCGTCGGGAAGGGAAACGAAAGATTCCCATTGTTACCGAGACGTACGCGAGGAAATCCCGGCCCGGATCGGTTCCAGTTGCCGGCGGCGAACTATCGAAACATAGATTCCGGCGGACTCTCCGCGAGGTTAACGAAGATTTTACAAATTACCGTCACCATTAATTCCGCAGTGAGAAAATTTAGGGGGGACACGCCTCGTCCTACCCACCGAGTAGCTCTAACC